>JAXGGA010009413.1:0-51512 GCA_038373865.1 Uloborus plumipes
CATTTACAATTACGTTGCAAAAATGCACTGGACAATCCAAAAGGTAGACCATCAATCAGCACTGATGGTTTTCGAAATTTGCCGATGCAGCAAAAATTAAACGAAAAGATCTAAATTCAAAAAAGAAAAAAAAAAAAGCACGGTGAACAATAACAATAAGAAATTTATACATTTACAACTACGCTCTAAAAATGCACTGGACATTCCAAAAAAAGTAGACCATCAATTGCTCCTTCAAAAAAAGAAGAAAAAAAAACACGGTGAACAGTAATAAAGGGAAATATACATATTTACAAAAGTAGACCATCAATTGTTCCTTTAAATTCAAAAAAAAAAAAAGCACGCTGAACAACAATAAAGAAAATGTACATATGTACAATTACGTTGTAAAAATTGCACTGATCAATCCAAAAAAAATAGATAATCAATTGCTCTCTTAAGTTCAGAAAAAAAAATACAGATGTACAGTTACGTTGTAAAAATTCACTGATCAATTCAAAAAAGTAGACTGTCAACTGCTCCTTTAAATTAAAAAAAAAAACTGTGAACAATAATAAAGAAAAAATTACATTTGAACAATTACGCTGCAAAAATGCACTGATCAATTACTTTTTGGCTATCTGAAATCAATTTGAATATTATATTTGGCGCTAAATGTACACCATTCCGTAAGGCATTAAAATAATTTCAACATTGCAGTATATCATAGCAAATAGTATGGACATGAAAACGAACTATTGAATGGATGTTTGGCGAGAAAATATAGTAACATACTTTGATTGAAAACAGCAATAGGTATAAAGAACAAAATAGTGCTCGTCTGGAAAATAATGCATGACATCTAAGCCTCTACAAATCTAAAGGATTTCCGAAATATGAAACTGAATCTCATTTGTTTTTAAAAAAAAAAATCTGTTAATCAAATACCTTTTTTATCTTATCCTTTATACTTGAGATAGTTATTGGGAAAACTTCCATTATTGAGGGCTCTTGGCGCGATTTAAACGATCGCCAAATTTACGGTAGTAAGCAATTCCAACTATCTGCCAGAGAGTTGAGTTGATACACTAAATACTCGATTAGATTGATGAAAGCCTTCGAAAATGGAGTTTTAAATTGAAATTACAAAGACAGAATCAGGTCTAAAATTGAAATAAAAAAATAACTACCCATCGGATTTTGTTGAAACTGGTCTCTAAACCTTCCCAGTACCAAAAAGAACAAACGGTGAAAGTTTTTGCCAAATCTCCCTGGTAGTTTCTGAGATCTTAGGGAACACACACACACACCAACATTCATTTTTATATATATAGATATTGCAAAATAATTATGTACATTGATTGACTTAGTTTTAAATTCGTTTGTGAAGATAATAATGAACTTAATAAGGATTGTGACTGTACTTTCTCTCTTTCGTTGCAGAGATTTTCCGTACTTTTTACTAGTTTCTTCTTATTTTACCTTTCACTGCTTAATTATTTGGCTAGGAAAATGATGGTTTTTTTTTTTTTTTAAACCATTTAAAATATCTTTGAAAAGAAAGAGATCATTTATTTTTTCAAATGAAATGTAGTGACTAAATGTTATCTGATACGTACTAAAGTTAATGACTAATTTTGAAAACTTTTACTAACTGCAAAATCAGTTTTTTTTTCCTTTAGTAAGCAGAGTGGAACACCTTTTCTATTTCATTGCCTTATATATCATAAAAACAGTTGGTTAAGGGTTTTTTCTTTTTCAATATTATTTTCCAAAACGGATGTTGTTTTATTGAGTATTGATAAAAATGTTCATCTTTCATTGGAAGTAAAAACATGAGTGTAATATTAATTAGTAGTTTAATGAGGGATCTAAGATTTTTTTTTCCTTAAGTCGAAGTTAAAAATTGGTTTAACAATAAATTTCCTTCTTTAGATAAACCCAAAAAAAATCGAACTACGTTCTCATGAGAGTTAATCAAGACTTTGAAAAACTTCTATTTGAAAACAAATTCTGGAATCGTTATTTAAAATAAATCTTAATGAGTTTCTATTGAGTATTTGCAAAATGGTTCTGACGATGGAAATGTAAAAAAAAATCCTTTCAATGCCAAAAATCGTCAAGGTATTTTTACGACAGTTGCAAATAATTACGTTACTTTTGCACGAGCTTCAAGTAACCTGCAAATACCTTCTGGAGAGAAAGAGACCTATAATTAGATCAAAAGTGTAATAAAAACACCTCACAAGTTTTTTCAAATATAGTGGCATTTAAAAAAAACTATAAACTTATTTTATGGGCGTCTCCAAATCAAATTTTCAAAGACTCATGAACTAAATATAATGGGCGCTTTCGAAAATTGGAATTTTCAGAAAGACTCATGAACTAAATATAATGGGCGCTTTCGAAAATTGGAATTTTCAGAAAGACTCATGAACTAACCTAATGGGTGACTCCAAATATAGTGACATTTTAAGAAATACTCATGAACTATTATAATGGGTGCATCCAAATATTGTGGAATTTTCAGAAAGACTCACGAACAAACGTAGTGAGGGTCTCTGATATTTTCAGAAAAAACTAATAAATGGAATACAATGGATGTCTCCAAATATAATGACACTTTCAAAAAGAAACATCAACTACTAAAATGAGAACCTCCTAGTAAGTTATACTTTGACAGCATTTGCAACTTATTTCGTTACTTTTTACAAGAGTTTCAAGTAAATACATTTTTGAGATAGTATAACAGCTAACACCACACAAGTTCTGTCAAAAACAGTGACATTTTCAGAATGGGAATCTCCTTGAAAATGAATTCTAAATAACTAGATTTTACAATTTGAAAATTATGTGTTCAATTTTTCCTTAGGGTTTACCAGGTCGGGATGGAATTCCGGGAGCATCAACGGAGTATCCAGTAGTTCCGGTAAGTTTCCTCTACATGTGTAAATATGAATTTTTTAATTTCATTCAAGGACTTTTTATGTATGAATTAAGTCCGAGACAGATCCTCTTTTAAACTTTGCGCTCAATTTGTTTGTTTCTGGGGGGGGGGGACGACTATAAGAACCTTCTCGTAATGTTCAGTACAATAAATCGAATAAAATTTAACTGAGCGTTTTGTAATGTTCTGAATTTTCATAATATGGTTCTACTTGAGTGCTTGTTTAATCATTTAGGATTTAACCTCATAGCAACATTTAATATTGAACCTTATACTTAGAATGACGGAAGGGGACACAGCGGCTCCTACATTTTTTACTATAGAGGCAGAGAAATCCTTTCTTTCTATAGTTTGAAATACTGCTATTCTCACTAGTTTGCCTCCCTTTTTTAGTCGCTTTATATTCTAAATGCTATAATCACACCTACAGTTTATTATCCAAACGGTGAAATAAACAAAAAAAAATTAAATAATGCGCTTGAACCATCTCAAATATGAATAAATAAGTACACTTGCTAAGGCGCGTATACAAAAACGCATTTAAGGTGTATTCAATTACTCTTTTATTTTTCAGTTAATTTCAGCTTTCGTACGGGAAACGTGATGTAGTCTGTTGGAAAACACTTTTGAAATTATACACGAATGCTTATTTTCATTTGTTTGCAATTATTTCCAAACTAAATCATATCATGAAGTTTAAAACTGCATTTCTAAACATCTTTTTTTTAATATAAATACTATCAGCACCGCTTAATCGGGTAGCGAATAAACAAATACCCCGCTCTTACGAATAAAACATCCAGGAACCAAATGTTTCCCATTCCATAGACGCAACGTTAAAGATCTCCTCTTAATTAAATACCCCGCTTAATCAAATAATATTTCATAGAGCCCACAGTATTCGTTTAATCGGAGCCGACAGTATAAGAAGCATTTATAAAATAATTTTAGCACTATTACGCGGTCTTGCTGACAAAAACTATATATGTAATCATCTAAGTTAAACAAATAAATAAATTCCCTTCTCATGGGTTTTGTTTTGCAGGGTGCTCCTGGCTTACCTGGAGAGCCTGGAGAAATTGGACTTCCTGGACCTAAGGTAAATATTGCTGGTAACGGAAAAAAAAAGAGTGCTGGTGACAATAATAATAACTGGTTTCCAGCTCTGTTCTAAATTTAAAATGCTTAAACTTTTTAATTTTATTATACAGTGAACTCTCACTTCTGCGCCGGCCCAAGGGACCAACAGAAAAAGGCGCATAAGTGAGAGAGACGCATAAGTGAACGAGCCTATTTAAATGACTAAAACACAACAGAGGTTGCAATGAGAGAATGAATAAGAATATTTCTATAGATAAGGGACATATTACTACGGTTTGACAATTAATCTAACGTAACTACAATGATAAAGATAAAACAAAAATTGTAGCATGCCTAATTACAAACTGTTCCCTTTAAAACTACCCATAATAGGTAATTGTCCCTCTCCAAGCTCTAGTTTATGCGGAAAAAATACCTTCCGTGAGCAATAAAGGTGAAAGTAAAGAAAAATGCTTTTTTATTAAGGTTTTTTTTTTTCACATTTCTGTACCTCAGAACCAGACTAACGTAAGTCCATTTTCGTCATTTTTCAGTAGAGGGGAAAAACGATGTATTCGACAAGCGTTTTTCCCCTCTACCGAAAAATGACGAAAATGGACTTACGTTAGTCTGGTTCTGAGGTACAGATTTTACGGCGCCTAAAATTCGGCGCCTAAGTGAAATATTTTTTTTAGAGCGAAGCATAAAAGAATGATACTATCATTATTTTCAGTGGAATGCGACGGGATCATTTAAAATCGTCGTATAAGTGAGAGTTCACTGTATTAGTTTTGGAAGAAGAAGACTTTCCATAGTATTGTCAAGTAGATTCCAGTCCTTTTATTTCTCCTTGGTTCATAGGCTTAGTTTGTTGCGTTAAATGTTTTTCTCCTTTTTTCAAATTAATTTCCCGTTGCTCTTTTTTGTATAAACTTCCAATTTTGATGAATTTTCATGCTTAAAAAATATTAAATTGTCAGTTTTGGTACATTTAAGATTCATGATTTTGTCAGTAAGTATAATTCAACCGCGACGAGATGGCCGGTGTCAATCAAATGAGAGAACGAGTCCATTCCTTAAAATAGGTAGAATTTCTACCCATTCAAATTCCCCCATCAATTGTGAATCCCATTCCTCAATTTTCATCTGCGTATCACCCCTTCCTAAAAATGGACAATCCTGAAAAAAGGAGGAGTCATAGGCCATCTCTGCGAAGTTGAATTATACATACTAAAATTTAAAAATGTAAATAAACGTTTGAGCTTTTCTGCAGTTCGTTCTTTGGTGCAAGGATTCAAGTACAGCTCTTCAGATGAATTACAGTGTGCATCAATAAAAAAGGATAGACTCCCAAACTTTTAAATAATTAACCTTTTCTGCCCAAGAGCAGCAGATCATGTTGAAATCAATGTATTTAATTATTTTTTACATAACATGGGGAAATATGCAACAGGTACAAAAATTACAAGCAAATAAGTTATGTTGTCATTACTTAATGCTTATTTTATTAAATAAATGCTTTTCAGAAACCAATTTCTGAATATTTTAATCTAAATTTGTAACATTGTCATTTTTCCTGCTTTTCTATTTGTAACATATAACAAAACAAAGGGATACGCATTCAGCTTCGAGGGCCGGATATGGCCTGCAAGTCGTAGGTTGGGCAACTCTGCGTAAAAGATTGATAACGAAGTTCAATCCTTTAAGTGTTCCAAGTCGTTGCTGTGTTGCTTTTCGTACCACTGTAAACTGTTGACGTTTTGTTGGTTTAAACAACTTCATTTTATTTCCATCTCTTATTGTGGTCAACTGTTTGTTTTCCACATTTTCAGTGAGCTTCAACGCACAATCATACACACATTTTAAAATCCTCTCATTACAGAATAGCTTATTCAGCATTCCGTAATATTTGTCACAACTATTTTTTATTGTAAAATGCATTTATTTACTATTATATTTACTTTTGCTGCGCAGAATATGCTTTTATCTGTTTATATGCGAATGTATTATGTTCAGAACAATTTTCCAGAGCGTAGATGATTTTCAATATTCTTCGCGAAATATGAAATCTTTGCATTTCAAGAAAAGCACTTCCGTATTCTTTCTGACAGATCAAATAAAGGTAGCGTTATTTTTAAATATTTTATATCATACATAGCCGACTCTCGGGTATTCTCAGGTTTCTGTCTATTTTAAAAAGAAATTTCCCCCATCTTGTCAAAACTTAGATTTTTTCATATTTTTTTTTTTTTTTAGATTGCTTTTGTTAACAAAAACGAAAAACTAAAACAATGTACGCTGGTGTTTAGAATTTTTTTTTTTTTTTTTTTAAGTCAATTGCACTTTTCAAAAGAATACTTTTTTCGTGTATATATAAAGTTTGTAATAGAGTTGCTATTACGTAATTTTATTAGTACTTAAATTCTTACTCCGTAATATGACTAAAAATTTAAAAATAGTTTTCGGCATAAAAAATGCAGCTCTAAATCTTCTTCTACGCATTCTGTTTTATAAATGTGAAATGTTTTCTCTCACATGAAATGTCTATGGAACTATTACTACGTGTGCTGTTGAGAACGCCATGTTTCTAAAAGTTCAAGTTTTACATCAACTTCAGTAATTTTTTGCTTGCAGGGGATAAAAAAACAATAGAAAAGAGAGCTTGGGAATTATTTTACTTGAGGAAAGCCTTTTTAATTCAAGCTAAAACTAGTATGTAACTCTAGTTCTGATTAACGTACAAGTTTCGAACAAACTTCATCTTGATCAGTAAAATCTGCCCATTCGAATGATGTTTACTTCGTTAAGTATAATGAAAAGTCTAATGGTTATTTAAGTTCATGTATAGCAATTAGCATTGTTATTTTAAGGTCCGCTAACATTGTTTTTTCAGCTTTCACACGGAAATATATTTCTCCTTATCAGATAAAAACTAAATTTGTAAGTACTTTTTAGCAGTAAGAAAATTTTCAGAAGATGGATGCTTGACATAGAAGATAATTTACTTGTACTATAAGGTGCTGCTTTCAAGGAATGTGATCATACGGTTATATTATGTAACTCCACCTGATTTACATTTACTTATTTTATAATCATTTTAGCAAATCATCACTTTTTAGTATTATAAATTATTTATTATAACAATAGAAAATAAATAACCGGTAGCATCATAGTAATAGGGATCTAAATTATCATTTTTAAACAGTTTTTTCTTTTTATAATTACTTCATATTTTTTCTATTATTTTCATATCTACCAACATTCATACTTTTCACAAACTTCATGTTTATGTAACAATTGAAGAGCTTGCTGCAAAATGGAGGTAGCTTCAATTTCAAACTTTTCAGAAGGTTTGCATTAGAAGTTAAAATATTTATTTTCTTTTTATGGTTTAATAACTTCCCTTATATGATTATCAGTACAGTTATACATGAGGAGTCATTAAAAAAAAAAAAAGATTTAAAAATGTGATCTCATTTTCCAAGCTCTAATGCAAACCAATTGAAATTTGAAGCTACCTCCTCTTTGCAGCAAGTCCTTCAATTGTATAATTTTTAAAGTAATGTAACTATACCACAGCTAGCGTCTTGGGTGACATTCATGATCCACAATATAAGGTGACAAAAACCAATGAGTTAGTAATTGCATGTTTATCTAAAAGTACTTACAAAATATTATCAACTTTATATCTCTTTAACCTAGGGGGAAAGAGGATCAAGGGGTGAACCAGGAATCCCTGGACCAATCGGCTTTAAGGTAAAAATTGGCAATATATATAAATTGATATAATTTTTTTAGAAGCGGAAAATTATTTCATAACATTTCCTTCTTAGGGCGACAGAGGAGAAAGAGGTGAAGCAGGTATACCGGGACTTGACGGACAAAAGGTGAGAATTGATGTCTCTATTTTAAAACCTGTAGAGAATGACAATAGTTTCGCAAGTGATTTTCAAAATATTATTAGGGGAATTCATGGCCAAGCTTCGGAAACACTTGCTCTGTATACTTGAAGTCGTGGGTTCCATGGCCCTGGTATGGTTCCATGGCCCTGGGCGTTACTTCTTTTCTTGCAGTTGAACTCTTTCTTGCTTTGTAATATTTTAACCCATTTATGCCCAGTAGCCTAAAAACGGTAGGGACGCTTGTTAGTTACTGCATACAAAAACCTGTAATGGGTATATCATTTTACTAAAGTTGTTTTTAACAAGGTAAATAGTCCTTTTCTTGAGAAAACCAGTTAGAGCCACTATTTGGATATTAGAGTTTATTTACTGACTGCTATTTTCAGACAAATCAGCCAAGCAACGATCCAGCATGAGTAGCCACAGAAAATAAGTTTTTTTTGCGACTTATTTTTCATAAAATTAAACTATTTTAAAATGATTTGCTTAAAATTGATCAGAGATGCCTTCTGTAATGTTACTTTGCAAAAGTAAAGTCAAGTAAGGTCGTATTTTGCTCACATATCTGCAAAATATCCCATAAACAGGACGCTAACTAACTTAATAAATATGGCAACGGCGAACTATTTTAAGCCTAAAATGTGTGTAAACGATTGCAAGTAAGAGGTTTAAGAAGATAAAAATTGAAAAAAATTGTTAAAAAAAACTTGAGCATAAATGGGTTTAAGTTCAAAAAAGATGTATTTTCTGTTTTAATTTCCAACCTCCTTGTGAGGCTATTACACTTCTGAAACGGTAAGCTATAATCTTGACAATGTTAACTTCCTTTGGGGGCAACAGGGGAGTCTATTTGGTTCTGAATTGAGTTAATTTATTTTCTTACGGTATTCCAACTCCAATCTGCTCCAATATATACAGCGCGTTAGTTTTTTACTGAAGTTCCCTAAAAGCAGCAAACACTTTTAAGATTAGGATCTTGCACGGTTATATCTCAAGTTACCAGAGGTGCACTACACTGCCGTGCTAAGCGCAAAAGTGGTATCTGCAGTCGAGCTCAAACTGAGATATTACTTTTAAAAGTTTTGCGTCTCCGTGGATTTGATTCAGATGAAACTTTTTAAGAATTTTTTAAAAAAATATTCCCCGTTCTTAAATGACCATATAATTTTGTATTTAGGTAAATAACGTCACAAAGGGCCACCTGGTGGCGAAAACTCAATTTTGTTAATTAGTGCAGATAAGACTTTTGCGCTTAGCACGGCAGTATACCCCTCCTTTTTCCACAACTGTGGGGCACGACAACAATTACCAGCAACAACAGAACAATATGCAGAAAGTTACTTCTCATAAGCCAGGAAAAAGGCAGAACTATAAGCAATATACCTACAGCTTGCTCATTTTACCTAACTGCGTATTGCCTAAGCTTTTGTTTTAAACTTTTGAGTTAAATCTCCTAATAGTCTAAGATCCCACCGCAGTTTATCTACACTCATAGCGTACACTCATGACGTATATTTCAAATTAAAGCTGATTTTTTTCTGAACGTGATGCACTATGTCCGCCTATGTAAAAGTGCCCGAAACCTATAGGCAGCCTATCCTAAACAGGTCACATGAATGTAGTACTTCTACACTCATAGCGTACACTCATGAGTCATATATTAAATTGAAGCTAATTTTTTTCTGAACGTGGTGCACTAAGGCTGCCTATGTAAAAGTGGCCGCAACCTCTAGGCAGCCCGGCCTGAGTTTTAGGGTCCAAAATTTCAAATGGTTATAAAAGACGGAAAAATCGGTCGATTCTTTTGCTTTTTTTTTTCTAAAATTATTCTTAATGTGAGTACTTTTTCGAAAAAAAATTGATGAACTTAAATTTCAAAATTGCCGATAGGGGGCGCTTTAGACTTTGGAGTTAAAAACAACCACTTTTTACCGTTTGTTTTCATATTTTCGTAATTGATTCAAAGAGTTAAAACTCTAACTTAAATTTTGAGCCCAAAATATCAACTAATTTCTGGTTTTTAGCAATACTCGGACCAAACGTCAAAAATTGTGTTTTTCTGCTTTTCAACTAGTCCTTTCATGTAAAAAAAATTTTTAAAATCACCTGATAATGTTAAAATTAAATCAGATGACCCCTTTCGTAACTAAAAAAAAGAAAAAATAAATTTTTTTCCAACATTTTTTTTACCCAGAAATTTTGTATTTACAACTCAGAAAGTGTGCATTTAATTTTATTTTCACATTATTAGTATCGCCAGATGATTTTAATAATCTTTTTTACATGAAAGAACAAGTTAAAAAGCCGAAAAACACATTTTTTGACGTTTGGTCCGAATATTGCTAAAAACTGGAAATTAGTTGATATTTTGGGCTCAAAATTTAAGTTAGAGTTTGAACTTTTAGAATCAATTACGAAAATAAGAAAAAAAACGGTAAAAAGTAGTTGATTTTAGCTCCAAAGTCTAAAGCGCCCCCTATCACCAATTTTTGAAATTTAAGTTCATCGATTTTTTTCGAAAAAGTACTCACGTTAAGAATAATTTTAGTAAAAAAAGCAAAAGAATCGACCAATTTTCCGTCTTTTATAACTATTTGAAATTTTGGACCCTAAACTTCAGGCCAGTCTGCCTAGAGGTTGCGGCCACTTTTACATAGGCAGCCTTAGTGCACCACGTTCAGAAAAAAATTAGCTTCAATTTGATATATGAGTCATGAGTGTACGCTATGAGTGTAGAAATACTACATTCATGTGACCTGTTTAGGCCAGGCTGCCTATAGGTTTCGGGCACTTTTACATAGGCGGACATAGTGCATCACGTTCAGAAAGAAATCAGCTTTTAATTTGACATATACGTGATGAGTGTACGCTATGAGTGTAGATAAACTGCGGTGGGATCTTAGACTATAATGCCTTGAGGACGCTTGCTGGTTTGATAAATTATTTTAGCTACCAATTTGAAGGTAATCTCAGCTGCAATCACAGGACACTTGCTTCCAGCTCGTTTAATGGCTATTGCTAACTGATGAGTTTCTAACAGGGACGAAACTGCTGTCTCAGGACGTCCTGACCAAGCTGTAGGTACAGTGCTCAATACAACAGAAAATTATTATTTTATACATTTCTTAAGCCTGCTTTTTTCTTAGTACTCGAGAACTTCTTTATTACTTTATCGAATTCCATGATTTACCCCTCGTTTTAAAGTTCATCGTGCGGGTCATAGGCAAAAGACCCACTGTCCAAAATATGTTTTTAATGTCAAGAAAAATGTTTTTTTTTTTTTGTTACACATTACTTCAACAAATAGCATCCGAACTTTATAACGCGGTGGCACAGTTGCACAGTGCGATGCGCTGAAGTACGAAGCTCGAAGGTTTGACCCTCTACTGTGGGGTCTTTTTTCCACCGGTTAATTTAGATCCAAATTTCCTAGAACATATAATCTAAACTCATTGTAGAGTAAAGTTTACAAATACCTTTGTGCTATTGATGTAGAGAAAATTACAACGTTAAGGAGGCACACATAGGCAGGGATACTGCAGACACGTGTTTCGGCGCTCCTTGTAACGCCGAAACACGTGTCTGCAGTAGCATTCTGCCGTGGGCAGGTAAAGGGCAGTAACTGCAAATTTTTCGATTTTCATTTTTTTGCATTTTTGAAATCTATGTTACATTAGTTTTATGGTACAAGCATCTTTTTTTGGTTTTCGATGAAAAAAACTGTTTTTTAACCAATGGTAATTAGCAGTAACTGCATTTTTCGTTGCTGTGGGCAGGTAAACGGCAGTATCTGCATGTCTGCAGGATGAACATAATATGAATCGCTGTGCAAAACTTGCATCAAGCCGCAAAAACCGTTTTCCTTTGTACTTAAACTAAGCGAAAGTAGGGATGCCCTAATGGGAGGTTACGGGAGGTCATTGGTTGTACTTGAATGTTCCCAAGGGGGTGTTTTATTCCTTTTGGGGGTGAATCAGTGTTAACATCAAAGCAAACTTAAGTGATATAAATTGGCGTTAACACTTGGCGATATATCGCCAAGCTTTCAGTCGCCAAGTGCTTGTCGCCAACTTGGTGACATATCGCCAAACCCACGACAAATTTGGCGAAAAAAATATTTTATGAGTTTGGGTTCAATTTAGCGCTATTGGCGGTATTTTGCGAAAAATCCACTGAATGATGCTAAAATCGGCGATATTTAGAAAGTGAATTGTTGTAAATTATTTTTTACTTTGTTTCGTGGTATATTTGGGGCGTAAATGTTTCAATTGTCATTTTGCTCATTCCAAGCATTATTTTAACACTTAAGGCATCTACTAAAAAAATTTACACGTAAAAGAAAGTAGTGTGGGGTCCATACCAGATTTTTTTCTTTCAAATAAAGTTTCTCTCCACTAGCAGACAATATTTTTCACGATTTCAAAGATACACAAGCCAAACTTGGCAGACGACAAACAAAAATGCAGCAATTAAATCGTTTTATTTACATTGTTTTGTTTTCTTTTAATTACAGTTGCTTTCATACTAACAGACGATAGTTTTCGCAGTTTAATCCCTAGCTGTTGCATTTTTAATAGTACTATGAAAAAAATCGTCAGCACAACAAGCATTTCAAGCGCTCTTTTTCTCAAAGTGATTTCTTGTTTTGATGCAAAGTACAAAGCATTAACTGATTTTTAGTAATTTTAAAACATCTGGTGTGTACGCCACACTACTTCCTTTTACGTTTAAATTCCACAATAAATACCTCAAGTGTTAAAATAGTGCATAAGAGTGAGCAAGATAACAATTCAAACATTTACACCCCCCAGTTTGTCACGAATCAATGCAAAATAAGGTTTTACAATGATTTATTTTCTAAATATCACCGATTTTAACATGATTCAGTGATTTTTTCGCAAAATGTGCCCAATAGCGCCAAATTGAATCCAAATTTAAAAAAAAAATCATTTTTTAGCCAAATTTGTCGCCAACTTGGCGGCAAACACTTGGCGACCAAAAGTTTGGCGATATATCGCCAAGTGGTTGCACCAAATCATATCACTCAACCTGTATTGAAATTAACATTGATTTACCCCACAAAGGGGTAAAAGACCCCCTTGGGAACATTCGAATGCAACCACAAGGGGAGGTGCACAACGACCACCCTCAGAGCCTACATACCAAACTAGAAGCTTCTACGGCATATAGTTTTTGAGTTATGCGACATACATACATACATACGCACATACATACAAACATACATACATACGCACATACATACATACAAACATACATACATACGCACATGCATACGTTCATACAGACGTCACGAGAAAACACGTCGTAATTTACTGGGGCATGGTCGAAAAGGATATTTCGGCTGTTTATATGTTAGTTGGTACATATGCATGTGCTGATAGGTCGAAAAAACTACTCAACATTCATTCGGGGGTGAGCAAAATCAAAATTTAGACCGAATTTTGAGTGAAATTTTCTTTGTGATTACAACACTTCCTTTACTAAGTAAAAGGAAGTAAAAATGGCTGAAGAATCATCAAGTTTTGTTTCATATTTTCCATAATACACAACAGTTCATTATATTTTTTAATTATATTTCGCGTACGTTTATATTAAATCTATATCAAGTGGATACACGGTATTTATGTATATTTTTAACTAAAACATATCATTCACAATAATATATTTCATAATAACATATCTACTCCGCATGTTGTCGAATATGTAAATACTGGACATTTAGTAGCATACTGCGCAGTTACTGCCGACTGCCAGTCAATTCCTCATGACAATTAGAGTGAAAAGGGCAGGTAAACGGCAGTATCTGCTTTACCTCTCTATGCGCTTGCAAAATCAAAATGCAATCGATTACCCAAAAAATATATCGGTATAAACATATAGTATCGCCTATGTTCGAAGTTCAATGTTTTATTGATCTTTGTGGGAAATCAAAAACGCGTTTCTTCAATTATCTCGAAAACTCATTTTTGCAGATACTGCCGTTTACCTGCCCACGGCAGCATTGTAGAGTTTTAAACCATAGTTATGCTGTGGGATTAAAACCGGAAACAACTGATATTTTAACATGGTAATTTAGCCTGAATAATCTACCTTAAAAGTGGTTTGTTGTTATTTCTTTAATACCCCGGAAAAAGGCTAAAGTAAGGTATTATTTAATTTTCTTCTAAATCAATAAAAATTAACAGCTCACTTTTTGCCTGTTTTTTGAAAAATTACCGGTAAAAAAGCGCATTTTCCCCTCAATACTTATTTTTAAAATTCTCCAAAATTAAACAAAAACTTTAGCTCGAGGAGAACAGCCGTTAACGTGTATCCCTGTTTAAATTTTATATTTTCTCCTATTGCTAGAAAAATGTAAAACAGTGCACAATCGAATTGTTTTTCACAACTATTTAGGAACAAAATTTTCAGATAAATACTGTCCTCTCTTTTCTCAATTGCACATACAAGTGAGGAGACAACAAATGCGTCGAAATCCTATATTTTATCTGCATATATAGTGAACTCTCACTTATGCGCCGGCCCAAGGGACCAACAGAAAAAGGCGCATAAGTGAGGGAGATGCATAAGTGAGGAAGTCTATTTAAAAGTGTAAAATGCAAAATAAGTTCTAACGAGAGCATGAACAAGAATGTTTCTGTAGAAAATAGTCATATTACTACGGTTTGGCAAACTACTGTAACCTAACTACAATGATAAGGAGGAAACAAGAATTGTAGCATACCTATAATCACAAACTGGTCCCTTTAAAACGATCCATAATAGATAATTGTCCCTCTCCGAACTCTATTTCACGTGGAAAAAATGCCTTCCGTGAGCAATAAAAGCGAAAGATTAAAATTGAAAAAACATGCTCATTTTTTAGGAAAATAAATTAAATGGTTTATATTTTACGAAAAATTCGGCGCATAAGTGAAATATTTATTTTTAGAGCGCCTCATAAACGAATGAAATTATCATTATTTTACTATGGAATGTGCCGGGACCACTAAAAATCGTAGTATAAAAGAACAAGAAGTTCTGTCAAGAACTGAACGAGCCTACTTTCCCGTACATCGACATCGGCATTCTAGCATCTAATCAATATTCTCTTGAATATCTGAAACTGAAAATTATTTAAAACATACCTTTATAGCACTTAAAGCTGATTTCTAAAAGCAAAATATACCCCTCTCATCAGATGAAATGGACACGTAAAAAGTAAATAAACGAGTAAATAAAGTTTTCTCGCACCTTTTAAAGAATATAACTGTTATAGTTCTTCCGTAGAAAAATTTCACAATCATTTTCAAAAGAAAAAAAAAATAAATAAAATAAAAGTACGAAGAACATCAAAACACATTTTATCAAAGAAAGAAAAAAAAACCTCGTTCGTTAATAAAATGTCTAAATTTTATTTTTAATCCGTTGCCAGTTGTTAAATATAAATAAAGAATAAAATGCTCTAGTGAATGAATAATTTTTGTAATCAAAAAAAAAAAATATCGTCTGCCAAAAAATAAATAAATAAATAAAAATAATTATAATTAATTAAACAAAAAAAATGAATAAATAAACAAAAAATCGTCTGCCCATTCTGTCATTTTTTTCTGAGCCTACATTTCCGCCATGTTTGCGGAGTCGGAATCAGTCCTCATAGAAGATTTTTCAAAAAAGTACTTAACATACATTTTTTATCAAAACCGTTTTCTTACAAAGTTAGTTTGAAGGAAATCCGCCTTTAAGTTCAGAATCAACATTCAATTTAAATTTCCCAGTAGGCGCTCATGTTAAAAATTTTTCTGAACGGTTCATCATTGAACGAAAAATGATTCAAATTGAAAAAGGAAATATGGGAATGAGTCTCTCCGAGATCTTTCGAACGAAAAAAGTTTATTCAATTCAGACGGTTCACCTAAAAGTTATTAGGTGGAGAAAGGTTGCTTGAACGGTTCAATGTTGAACGAAAAATCGTTCAAATCGAAAATGTAGATACGGGAATGAAGTATTCTTGATAAGATCTTTCGAACAAAAAAAAAGTTTATTCAATTCGGACGGTTCACTTAAAAGTAATTAGGTGGGGAAAGGTTGCTTGAACGGTTCAATGTTGAACCGTTCACATTGAAAATTTAAATACGGTAATGAAGTATCCTTGCCGAGATCTTTCGAAAAAAAAAATGTTTAAATCGAACTGTTCATTCAAAAGTTATTAGGGGTGACAGCTTGTTTGAACGGTTCAATGTTGAACGAAAAATTGTTCAAATCGAAAATGTAGGTACGGGAATGAAGTATCCCTGAAAAGATCTTTCGAACAAAAAAAAGTTTGTTCAAATCGGACTGTTCATTCAAAAGTTAGTATCACAGGACCGGTTGTTTGAACGGCTCAAAGTTGAACCAAAAATTGTTCAAATCAAAAAATCAAATATGGGAATGAGCTGTACTCGCCGAGATCTTTCCAACAAAAAAAAGTTTGTCCAAATCGGAATGTTCATTCAAAAGTTATTAGGGGGGGGGGACAGACAGACCGACAGACCGACCGACAGACCGACACACAAATTCCCCATCTCAATACCCTACTTTCAAATTTTTAATTTTTCGATATTCATTTCTGTACCTCAGAACCAGACTAACGTAAGTCCATTTTCGTTATTTTTCGGTAGAGGGGAAAAACGATTGTCGAATACATCGTTTTTCCCCTCTACCGAAAAATGACAAAAATGGACTTAGGTTAGTCTGGTACTGAGGTACGGATTTTACCTCTTTATTTTTTTATCTTGGCGATTTTTTTTGGACTTGGCGATATTTTTTAGATGCATCAAGCTACTTTTAATACTTTTTTCGTCTTTCTTTTATTTTTAACCTGAAAGTAGGCTAAAAAGGAGCATAAATGAGGCGGTGTATAAGTGAGAGTTCACTGTATTGAAACTAACTTTAGTTTTATTTAAGTTTTTATATTTATTTCTTATTTTATATCTTACAGGGTGACAAAGGAGAGGGTGGACGTGTAGGTGACACTGGATCAAAAGGAGAGAGGGTATGGCATTTTCTTTAATCCAAGTTGTACCATCTTAATTTATTTATTTCTACTGAGACAATACAGAAAATGTGTGTAAAGATTTAAGTTAATCTGGCATTTTACAGAAGCGTAATAAGTGGAGAGAAACTGCGTTTTACCATTTTTAAAGGTTTATGGACCAATAAACTAATTTGTGCCAGTCTTTTGAAAACTCGTAAAGGAATAATGATAATTTAATTACCATCATTAAATCATAATAAATTACATTTTTAATACTATATGACCATAGGCGGACTTAGACCGCAAATTCTGGGGGTGCAACAGTAGCAGAAATCGGGGGGGGGGATTCCCCTGGGTTTTTAATCAAATATCAATGTTTTCATTTTTCATTTCAGGGGAGTCATTTTAATAACATTCTCTATTCAAACATTGTATACCAAACTACTGCTTGCTACGTAAAATTTTTAAAGAGTCGGGAGCCATGAAGAAAGGTCACTGTGACCCCCTAAAAATTTTTTTATTTGGAAAAAGCAATGCTATATTGATTTTTTAAAATTAATATGATAAAATATTTTAAATTGATATTGAATTGAATTTATGGATTTAAATAGTTCCTGTTTAGTGTGATCCTCTAAATATTCAAATAAACAAATAACTCACATTCAGATGCACAGTTTTATTTCTAATACTTAATAAGTTTGCTCAGAAAGGAAGATGCCTTTTTCTGGACCACGTATTGACCAACACTAAATATCATAATAAACTCAATGTTATAACTAAACTGATCAGTACCAATTTCTAGACTTGATATTGATCAAAATATTTGTAATGTATAGTTTGTTTCTGAAATAAATGTTTTCAATGTGCAGTAAAGTGTGAAAAAAAAAACCCCACTTCACCGACATAGTGTGTCATTTCAAGTGGGCACACCCGAAAAATCTCGGTGAGTTTTTTTCGGGCTGGGGCCACGTTGGCGAATCCTGCTTTTAGTTTTTTCTCCATTTGATAGGCAGGTTTGGGAGATAATCCCCAGGAAAATTTTTGACATTGTAATCCTGAAAATGCAGTTTTAGACTGCCTCTGGTGCTGTGAGGGGAAAGAAAAGTTCACAGGAACTTCCACATAGAGTTCTAGAAATTAGTCCTAAAAACACAATTATAGGCGATATTTGACGCTCATTTAAGGGATGGGGCTTATCTTAAGGACTGTCCCCGATCAATTCCTTGAAAAATAGAGCAAAATCGATCGCCTTCCCCACAACTTTTAGAAGTTAAAATTCCAAAAACTCAACTGTAGACAAACTTTGATGTGACGAGAGATGCGTTCTGGTTCTCTCTCCAGGAAAGATCTCGAAATACAAGTCCTAAAAAACGAAGTTTTTCAGCAATATTCAGTAATGTTAGGAGGAGAGGTTTTAAGTCTCTCCCACCTTAAATTTTTTCAAACATTAGTTTTTTCTTTTTCAGATTTCATACGGAAGTGTCAGCTCGTATAATTGAAAGAGAACGGTGTGCTATACGTCTCATCCAATTGTCGTTTTAAAAACATAATTTTTAGTATCATAGATGACTTGAATGATATTAGAAAAAGGGATATTGAAAAGCTTGCCCAATTTTTTTTCGAAATTTACGTCCTGAAAACGCGACGTAGACCATATCCAGTAACAATAGGGATTCGGTATACTTCTTAACATTTGAAACTATGGAAAAAACCTTAAATAATTTTTTAATGTTGTTAGAAGCGAGACGAAGTTGAGGGCGAAGAAAGGTACGAGGGGCTCCGATTATATTTTTAGAAATTCAAGTCTTATGAACTTGATTGTAGGATTGTCGCAATGTATTTTTTGAAAAACAAATACCCCCCTCCATCATATCTGACAGCTCTTCAATTTTTCATAGTTTTAGTTCCAAAAACGCAATGTTAGACAATTTTTTATGATGTTATTGGAGGGGGTTATGGGGCTCTACCCTGAAAATTTTCGAAATTGAAGTTCTAAGTTCTAAGAAAAAAGTTCTTATGTGCAATATTCCATGGTATTAGAAGGAAGATTTAAGGCTACTGTCTTCAATCTTCCATTGACGGCAAGAAGACTTGAAGTCCTAAGCCTGTCAATTCTTAGGATTTCAAAGCCTGCTGTGCCAAAAGGTTCTCTCCTTTGGACTTTTCGAATCTGTAATTTAGAAAAGTAAAATTTAGAAAAGTAATAACGACTTTCAATGACGGAGAAAGGGTGGTTAGAGTTGCTCTTATCCGAAAATTTTCCAAAATTGAAGCTTCAAAAACGAAATTTTAAGCAATTTTAAATCTTTTAAGGTGTTTGGCATTTGGAGGACTTTCAATGGAAATTTTGCTAAATTAAAGCCCAGGTGACGAAATTTGTGATGCTCCGTAATAACTTTGGCGGGGTAGTGGACTTCCGAGAAACAACATTTTGAAGACTTTTATTTTCAAACGAAATAGAAAAAAAAAGAAAAAAAAAATCAGGCAGAAATGAAATTAAAAACAAGATAGGGCAAGAGAGGGGGGTGGCACACAATTAGCTGACTAACAATATGAAGCTGTTGAAAAATTTAGGTGGCGAGATTTTTTTTATTTTTAAAAGAAATTAAGATATTTTCTCAACATTGGGTATTTTGATGCCTTTTCCCAAGACGCGTTATTTACTTCTCTTCAATAATAAAAAATATTTTAAAAAAAATATCAACTCAGTATTCGGGAGAAAGGGAGTACGATCATTGTGGGCCCTCTCTGGTTGCGCCATTACAATAAGAAGTCCGGGGGAGGGTACTTCTATGGGAAATTTTGAAAATTTACCTTAAAAATGCTGGTTTTCAGCTGATTTCAGGGCAGATTTTACTGATAAAGTTATTACAATAGTCACGGTTTTTTTTTTTTTTTTTAATTTTGCCATGGTAGTTTCAAAGTAGAAGAAATTGTAATGATGTACCAAAAACTACCCAATTACGGAGTATACACTCATTCATTAATACAGCACTGAATAATAATGTTCTTTCCAACTGCATTTCTTGGTGAATTTCATTATTTTCAAAACCCAACTAAAAATGTTGGGGGTGCGGCGCACCCCCTGGCACCCCCGTAAGTCCGCCTATGTATATGACAAAAGCCTGAAAATATGTTTCACAGATTAACACCGATTGCAATTATGAAAGCTCGTGCAGAAGAACGTGAAATATTTATTATTACTGTTATGTTGACAAATCATCAAAATAAGATAGACAGCTAATTGTTGGCCTGTTATTCTTCAATGATTTTTTAAAAATTTAAAATTAAGCATTTTGGAGAAAAGATAAGAAAAACATAAAATATCAGTGTTTTGCCAGGATAAAGCTTTAGTAGTAAGATCTGAAAATATTAAGTGTACGGAAATTAATTGGCGTTAATTAAGAAGCAAAGGTTAGCGCTTAATTGCTTAGGCCAGCATGTCTCGCTTATAGGATTAGTCGACCCATGCCATTTTTTAAATATTTGTTACCAGCGTTATTTAAAACTAATTTGCTTCGCTATCAACTAACTCGAAAGTTTTTATTTTAGACTGTTTAAAATTCAATTCGAAAAAAAAAGTTACACAAACAATTTATTTTTGCGGTTTAAGTTTAGAACTGTGTGTGAATTAAAAGATACCTTTTCATGTACACTTCTAGACAGGTTTTGAGAGACTTTTGTTTTCAGGAAAACTAAACTGGTTAAGCGTGAAATGGCAAACATTTAAGTACCTTATTAAAAAAAAAAAACGCTGTATCTTTATAATTTATCATATTTTCATGTTTCATAAATAAATTTATTGCACTCTTTATTCAGACGGAAGTATTTCTTTGATATAGGGATTTCCTGGTGCTCCTGGATTGCGGGGTGAGCCGGGATTGATTGGAATGCCTGTAAGATGTTTTAATATTTTTTTCTTGAACTTATGTCGTATTATAAAATATGTAATGAAGAAATTAAATCAGAAAAACTACATGTTTAGGGACCATCTGGGATTCCCGGAACTAATGGACTGCCCGGATCTAGAGGTGAAAAAGTAAGTATGACATTCCTTATGATTGAAAAGTTCACGTAAGTAATATTTTTTATCTGTAGAAAAGATTAATAGAAATCATAGGAATTTCCTTTAAAGTTCAGTTGATAAACATAAAAAGTTTTAAAGGAATAACTTTTTGTGGAGTCACTACATTTTATTTCAAGCTATACAGTAATTAAAAGGGTTTTTTTTATTAATTACTTCACGTTTCTTTGATTTGTAATTAAATTAATTAAACGTTTTAATTTATATATATTAATAGCTAATCCTTTGCCTCTTTCCTTAAGACGTTACCAGTTAATGGAACGGTTCGCGTATGATTCACATATCTACTTGTAACTTTCCGTCAATTAATAAAAAACGAAAATCCCCCCTCCCAATCCCAGTCTACAGAAAAATAATGCAGACAAAGGAAATATATTTGAAACAAACAAAAAAAATCTGGTATGGGTCTCACACTACTTCCTTTTACGTATAAATTTCTGTTAAAATAGTGCTAGGAGTGAGCAAGATAGCAATTCGAACATTTACACCCATAGTTTGCCACGAAACAATGCAAAACAAATGTTTTATAATGATTCATTTTCTAAATATCGCCAATTTTAACATCATTCAGTGGATTTTTCGCAAAATATCGCCAATAGGGCCAAATTGAACCAAATTAAAAAATATATATATATATCTTTTTTTCGCCAAATTTGTCGCCAAGTTGGCGTCAAACACTTGGCGTCCAAAAGCTTGGCGATATATCGCCAAGTGGTCGTGCCAATTCATCTGCATTGAAATTAACACTGATTTACACCAAAAAAGGGGTAAACACCCCCTTGGTAGCATTCGAATGCAACCACAAGGGGAGGTGCACAACTGGACCATCCTCAGAGCCTACATACCAAGCTAAAAGCTTCTACGGCATATAGTTTTTGAGTTATGCGACCCACATACATACATCCGCACATACAGACGTCACGAGAAAACTCGTCGTAATTAACTCGGGGGTGGTTGAAAATGATTTTTCGGCTGCTTATATGTTAGTAGGTACATATGCACGTGCTCACAGGTCGAAAAAACTACTGAACATTCATTCGGGGGTGAGCAAAATCAAAATTTAGACTCAAATTTGAGTGGGTTTTTTCTTTCGCGATCACAATACTTCCTTTACTACGTAAAAGGAAGTAAACAGAATCTTCGAGGTTCATTATTCGAAATTTCAAACTATCTGCGCACCGAATTTCAAATGTGTAAGTGTTATAGGTTCGTCTGGACATCGCACGCAAATACATTGATTTTTATATAAAAGAAAATATTTTATTTTAGTTTGATTTTAAAATCTATATATATAAAAATGAATGTTGGTAAATGTGTATATGTGTATATATGTGTGTGTGTTCCCTAAGATCTCAGAAACTACCCGGGAGATTTGCCTGAAATTTTCAACGTTTGTTCCTTTTGGTACTGGGAAGGTTTAGAGACCAGTTTCAACAAAATCCGATGAGTAGTTATTTTTTTATCTCAATTTTAGACCTGATTCTGTCTCTGTAATTTCAATTTAAAACGCCATTTTCGAAGGCTTTCATCAATCCAATCGAGTATTTAGTGTATCAACTCAACTCTCTGGCAGATAGTTGGAATTGCTTGCTACCGTAAATTTGGCGATCTTTTGAATCGCGCCAAGAGCCCTCAATAATGGAAGTTTTCAGAATAACTATCTCAAGTATAAAGGATAAAAAATGTATTAGATTAACAGATTAATCTTTTTTTAAAAGCAAATGAGATTCAGTTTCATATTTCGGAACTCCTTTAGATTTGTAGAGGCTTAGATGTCATGCATTATTTTCCAGGCGAACACTATTTTGTTCTTTATACCTATTGCTGTTTTCAATGAAAGTATGTTACTACATTTTCTCGCCAAACATCCAATGAATAGTTCGTTTTCATGTCCATACTATTTGCTATGATATACCGCAGTGTTGGAAATTATTTTAACGCCTTACGGAATGATGTACATTTAGCGCCAAATATAATATTCAAATTGATTTCAGATTGCCAAAAAAGTAATCAGCTTCATAGAGAATACCTCAACATTTGGCGACAATTTCTCTTTCACAAAAGTGAGATTACGTAAGTTTCTTTATTTATGGAAGGGATAGGGGTTCAGAATTACCCCAGGTATCCCAAATTAGCTACTAAATTGGCGACTTTTTAAATAGCGCCAAGAACCTTCAATAATATCGTATAAATTACGATATTTCAACGTTCTTTCTAAAGCGTGTCATTTCGAAAATGTGTTATTTTGTTTTTGAAGTTAGATAAGAAAACTTTCTTCTTCTTTTAAACTTTGGTAAGATGTCTGTTGGTTTCTGTGAGTTGGTTCTGTTGCATTCGAATGTCCCCAAGGGGGTGTTTTACTCCTTTTATGGGGTAAATCAGTGTTAATTTCAATGCAGACAAAAGTGATATGAATTGGCGCGACCAAGTGTTTGACGCCAAGTTGGTGACAAATGTGACGATTTTTTTTTTTCTGATTTGGGTTCAATTTGGCGCTATTGGCGACATTTTCCGAAAAATCCCTGGATGATGTTAAAATCGGTGATATTTAGTAGATTAATCATTGTAAAACATTTTTTTGCATTGTTTCGTGGCAAACTAGGGATGTAAATGCTTGAACTGTAATCTTGCTCACTCCAAGCACTATTTTAACACTTAAGGCATCTACTAAGAAATTTACACGTAAAAGGAAGTAGTGTGGGGTCCATACCAGATTTTTATATCATACTTTGAAGGAATTATAGTTGAATTATAACTAAAATAAGTGTTTTTTTCTGCTATATCAATTATTTTACAAATGAACTTTTCATTTTATACCACGGGCAAAGCCGTGCGGGTATCGCTAGTTTCTTTTAAAAATGAACTGCTGATGTGTATTGAACTGCTCTATTAGTTAAACGTTGATTCACCCCTTTATTTGGATAATTTAAGGAATATTCTTTACATAAAAATCAAGTTCAGAAAGCTTACCTGACCTCTTTAATAATCAATTTATGATTTGGTTAGAGCGCAGAGAAAAGTCAATCATTCTGCAAATCTTAACGCTTAAAATATGTAAGACCAGTTCTAAATTATCCAAACTCAGTTGATTAGAATTAGAGTTCCCAATATTGATTAAATTGGCGAGATGCGAAAGCAGTAACTCCTTCAACTGCCTTGGCTCATCTCCGAGGCAGTTCGAACAATACACAGTTAGATGGAATCAATTACCTATTTGATGAGAATGGCTAGGAAGCGCATTTCAAATACGGAAGCCATTTCTGATTTCCGTACTAGAAACGGATTTCTGCTCGAACAAAGCAGATTTTTACACCCGAGAAAAATAAGTTAGTTCAAGAAACTTGGCAACAGTAAATAAATCTTTTCAAGAATAATGATTCACACAAACGTTTAAAGTATTCTTACCGATAAATTTGAAGATTTGAAGTATACTCTGTTATCCAAAAAGAGGAACCAAAAGTAACACATGCGTGGTCTAAAGGTTTGTCAGTTTTTAGGATTAGTTTTCTCCAAAATATTTAAAAAAAGAACAATAATTACTGTCTGTTTGGCAACAATATGTTAACCTTTTGGGTCTGGGCTATTTTTTGGAAATTTTTCTTTCGACCCAGGTAGTACGACAGTTGAACCACAGATTTATTTTCCATTGAAAAGAGAAGGTATGAACTGTCGTACCAGACGTGTGAAACCTTGAAAAAATCCCCGGCTCCAAAGGGTTCGAGTGAAAATTTCAACCCTGTCCTCTAAACTAGACGAGACTTATTGTACAACATGTGTACCGCCCGGTTCCTAAAGGTTAAAGTTGATGCCAAACGCAAGAAGACTGACACCAACCTATCGTGTTTTTTTTTCCCGCAAGAATACTGACACCAACAGATCGTGTTTTTTTTTTTTTTAAACATTAGTCTGTTTCCTGCGAGCATAGTATAGCTAGATAAAATTTTGACAGTCTCGTAAGTACAATAAAGGAAACCTCCTAAAGATGCTTTTCTGTATCCTTGTAACAAAGCACTGATTACAGGAATATTCAGCTGGATTCCCTTGGTGGCTCAAATTAAGGGATGTTTAGGAATGATGTAATTTTGTTTCCAAAGAATTTGACCCCCTTCCCCTCTTTGTCACAAAGTGTTTCACCGCACCTTTCCCCCTCCACTGGTCTTTCCCGTCCCACTGTTTTTCATAAGGTTAATGTTACAAAAAACGTGTGATGTCACACGTTTCATCACCCACCCCTATCCTAATTGTCACAAATTGTTGCAATCTATGACCTCCTGCCCTCAAAGCGTGACATCATTTGTTGACAGCCTCTTTTGTAAAAACCGTTTTTATGTTATACAACTATTTTCTTAGCTATTAACAATCAAACACTGAACTGACGTGGGGGAAGGGTGTCGTAATTTATTTACGAGCCTTGTTTCTTTCACTTTTCAACGTTAAGAGATTGAAAAAAAAAAGTTTTAACATTTTAACGTGCAAAAAACAATTTACTTAGAAAGCGATGGACGAACCATGTCACAAGCTGTTGTATAGTAAACTCACATTTTATGCATTGAAAAAGGCGTTCCATGTAACGCCAAACCACGTGTCTACAGTTTCCTGCGCGTTGCGTTGCGTTTTAACGCTGTATCATTTGGTTTTTCTTTCTAAGCACAAAGATACTTATTTTTTCTCATGCCGCTAATGAAGCAATTATGAAGTGCCCCCACGAAATAGGTACCCCAAAGGATCCAAGAAAGGTACATAAAAATAGTTCTTCTCACCTCTAAGAAGCTCCGAAAAGGATCTTCAAACCTGTGAATCTGCCACTATTTAATTGATACATTGCATTTTGAACTTTTTTTTTTTAATTTCATGAGTGTCCTATAAGTGAGCACTCTATCTTTCATTCTTAATTTTCTTAATATATTTTTTTACACTATGAACTCCAAAAATTTAGTTCAACGGAAATCGGTCATTTTGTCCCACACGCGACAACTTATTATTTCATTAAAAATAATATGAACGTAATTTTGTTGCTCTAGAAAGCACTTGCGTATTTTCTTAAAAAAACATTTGCTCAGTACATTTTTAAATTATTACTTTTTTATGAAATATATCGCACCTTTGCTACAAAAGAGCCACAACTCAAAAATTGTAATTTTTGAGTTATGACCGTCATTAGACGTAGTTTACACGTATCTACCAATCTTCAAAAGAGTCAGAATTTGCATTGAAAAATCAGTTGCCAGAAGGCAGTTATGGCGCTTTGTTGTTATCAAGATGCATAGGATCCCTTCCACTGAAATGCCACATCTTGAGTTGTCGTCCAGTCGTCGTAGAGTAACGTGCGTAACTGACAATCATAGTTTGAGATGTATCGGTCTTCATATTGACAAATTCAAAAATACTAAAATGTGCCTAATCAGCCCGGGAACAGTTTTTTTTTTTTTGCAATTCCTGGAAAACGTAGTTTTTGGAGTTGTGGCACTTTCGTAGCAAGGGTGCGATATGAGCTGTTGCGTGCGGGAAAATTGGCTGCCGATACATATTTTTGCAACTGTTAAAAAATAACGTTTCTTCTACATTGGAATCTTTGATTTCAAATTCATCATTGTTATCTTAATAAAATAAAAATATTGACTAGACCATACATCATATTACAGGAGATTAGTTTAAGCTGTCCCGCACGCAATGTATCCAATTAAATTAAATTTTTATCGGAAAATTTATTCAATAGAAATATAACTATGTAAGGAGTATCTTTGTATCAAATGTAAAGATTTAAAATCTGCTTGCTCCAGTCAAGTTGAAATATTGAGATCTCTAACGATGCATTAACGAGTTTGATTGTCCCTCCATGATGGTAGAATGGCCTTAACGCGCGTCCTCCGATCTAGATATGAATGCTATAAAGAGACAACATTAAAAATTCTTAAGAAGCTCTTTTTTCTGATCATTTTAGGGGGATCAAGGAGAGCCGGGAATTCCAGGAGAGGTAGCAAAAGCTGGAGACGCAGTAAGTATCTGAAATTTTGCTTTGATTTTCACCAGAGATTTACCTACCTTTTATTTTTATCATTATGATGACACAATAGAATCTCAGGTATTTGAAACTCTTTTAACTGAAACATCGTTTAACCAACGTTGGTTTGTACTAATCTTTTTTCCATGTTTGGTAA
Organism: Uloborus plumipes; assembly: GCA_038373865.1. NCBI lineage: Eukaryota > Metazoa > Arthropoda > Arachnida > Araneae > Uloboridae > Uloborus > Uloborus plumipes. The sequence continues at coordinate 27,167 of JAXGGA010009413.1, forward strand.
GTAAACAGAGTCATTCCATAACGACTAACGTAACATTTTCAGCTGATTTTCGAACTCGATTTATTTGAAACCTGAAGTATAAAGAATGATTTAATTTGTAATTTTCAGGTCCACATACCTAATATGGGTCATTTCTATCAAGAATTTCAAACCAAATAACTGCTGATAGGTATTTTTTCAGCAAAAACGGCATTACGACTAAAGTAACATTTATTCAACAAAAATCATTGAGTAAATAAACTAAACTTTTTTACTTCTGCTCTATTCACTTCGCCCGCTTGCACTTGACAAATTCTATTAAGTATTTAAAATCCAAACATGGCTAATATTAACTAAACTAGCACTACGCTGGACATAAGTAGAGCACAATTAATTTCTAAATGTTTATTGCAAAAGCTTTACCTTTTTATAACAACAAAAAAAATTGTGATAAACCAAAGAATTGTGTGCATCGAGTGTTGAAAATGACTTGCATTAATATGTACCTCAACATTTAGGGCTATTTATTTTTTGACCGGAATCCACTAAATGTTTAAAATCAGTTAATGTATTTCTAAATAGCTGAGAGCGGCACACGTGAAGATATTTTAAAATTTTATTAGCGCTATTCCTCTTTATCCCACATGCCAGTGTGTTTAATATATCTTTGCAACATAAGTACAGTCAGACCAATGCAGTGGGCAAGACCAATGCAGTATATGCAAAAATGGGAAGGGTAGATATACAGTTAAATGCAGAGAATGAAGTAGACATTCCTTGTGTTTTCCTTTTCTGTTTATTAATTCTATGTGACCAGCTCAATTGGCAATACAACATGAATATTGAATGCTCCTTCAGCTGCGTATAATTTATTTTTCCATACATACTTTTCCACAAGACAAAAGAAAAAAATAAATCATACGGGTTATTTTCAAAATTTGCTTACATTTGCTGTCCGGAGGTTAAAAACACGATTTTGAAGCATATCTTATATTTTAAATTCAATGCGAACAATTATTTTCTGCAAGAAATACCCCCAAAAAATTATATCACTCAACAAATTATTAAAGTTTATTTATTTATTTTTATATAAGTCTTTAAAAATGAGAATCAAGGCAAAAACGCTTGTCCATTTCCAATTTTCGCAAGTTCAACTATTTTTCCTATATTTAATGGTCAAAAAAAGTAAATGCGACATAGTATTTTTATATATTGACTATTAGTATATGGTATTCATAAATATTGACAATAGTAATTTTATTTCAATAAGAAATGTGTGAATATATTTTGTCCGGAAGTTCTTGTCAAGTCCGTTACCATAAGATTACTTTAGCTAAAAAAGGTATTTATTGAAGTCAAAAGATGGTAACAAGTATTCAGTTAACTTTACAAAGTAGTGACGTAACTATTTTGTACCTTTTTGTTTCCCTGAGTCGAGAAGTATTTCTGTGGCATTTCGCACAAAATTTTTTCCAGGTGCGTATTTTTATTTTTTGTCAAGTCCGTTACCAAAGATTTTAGTATTAATTTTTACTTTTTCTAAATTTTTACCCTGAAATATTGTTTATTATACAACTCTAAGAAAATGCATATTGTTGTTTAATTTTTAAATTCGACAACCTAGTCATAATTTGACATTCTTTTTGAAATGTCAAGTCCATTACTGGTCAAATCCGTTACCAAATGTCAAATTCGTTACCATGGAGTTTTTGATCAATATTTTAATCTTCAGAAACATCGTTTTTGACTTCAGGGCGCAAATAAGTTCAAATGAAGTTGGTTCTATGCTCTATGATATAGTTTAAAAAAGAGATTTCATATTGATTTTGTACGTCAACGGACAACAATTTTCCTTGCAACTTAAAGTTTTACAATAGCATTTAAATACTTAATTATTCATCAAAGTGTACAACCAATTATTTTTTCACACACCTACAATGTGACTAAACATCTGTTAGTGTTTCTAAAAGAAAATAGCAAATTAAAAAAATTACTTAAAATTTTTGAAATGTAAGCATATGGTGAAAATGACCCATACAATATTATTTGTGTCGTAACTTCGTAAGCCTCTTTTACACAACTTTGCAGGTTTAGATAAAATCATTTCAGAAACTCAAAATTTGAAAAATCACCTTTAATTTAACTGAAAGAACATTAAAAGCAAGCATAAATAAAAACTAGTAAATACACTAAATTAAACTTCATAATCAGGCTTGGAGATGTCAGGTGTCATGATGCAAGAAAAAACAAGAAATAACTGAAATCAAATACAAGAACATCCCAAAATATTAAAACTACACAGTTAAAATTAAACTCAAAGTCTAAACATTATTAGTAATTATATTCGATTTATCGAACATGCTTGTGATTCTCAGCCTTGCGTGCAAAAGAGCTGAGCAGTTCTCTTACACGGATCAGAAGTAGCATGACATTGCTTCACACCAAAGTCCGGACAGAATAGGAAGCGTGAAAACTTTTAGTCTTGTCGCTGGCTGTTCTATTTTCGTCTAGTTTAACTAATCAGACTAGAAGAGAGCGAACGAACAATCGATCCAAAAAGGCTACAATTAAATCGCCAATTTATGCAAGTAAATTGTTTCAGCAGTCTTTCCGCTGGAAATTTATCTAACGTTTGCTTCATATTACTTACAAATGAATGTCGGCTTTGGAACAGAAATCTAATGTGACTTTTGAATTTCGCTTAAATTACTCTTCTGTTGTACTAAACTCAAAAGTCGTATCTGCACTTTTTAACAAAATTGAGTTATTGTCACCTCGTGACTCTTTGTAACTTGTTTTTACCTAAATGCAATGTTTGATGATTATTTGATAAAGGGAAATACTTTTTTAAAAAATCTGAAAAAGTGCCTCCTGAATCAAATACATGGACGAGCAAAACTTGAAACAAGCAATATCTCAGTTTGAAATCGTCTGCAGATACCAATTTTGCTCTTAACACGGCAGTATTGTGTATTTTGAAAAAAAAAAAGTATCAATAAATAAAGTCAGTTATTATGAAATATGAAGCGATATAATTAAAAAAAAAAACAAAATAAATAAATAAAAAATAAAGTTTAGCGGATATATTTTTTACAATGCACGGACTAAAATAGCATGCTATGCTAAGCTTGGAAAAACAAATATGTCTTCAGATCACGTTAATTAGTTAAAATCATTGGAAGTCAAATGCAATGGCGTATCGCGCTGATCATTTTCGTACGTTGTGAAAGGGGGTGGGGCGTATGTTCGTAAAGGTGATTCTTTGAGAACTACTCAGTGCACATTTTCTGTCTCAACTTGGACGATATAATCATGTCCAAGATAGAGGCCGTGGTGGCCTGATCTATAAGGTATCGGACCCGTAACCGGAAAGTCCCAGATTGGGTCCCGGCTGGTCGAAGATGCACCGTGTTAACTAATGGTGACTAGAGCACATTTAATAAGTTGATGGTCACAAAATCCTTAAATTTTAAAATCCAAATCAATACCTCTGGGGGGGGGGGGAGGACCAGAAATGTTCGGTTCCCATTTGGATAAAAAAACAGAGCGCTCTTCAGGGGGCCATTCAACCTATTCAACAACATAATATAGCGGTAGGTACGGGAGACCCTGGCGTCAGAGAGTGGGTGTTCTGTATTGCTAATATTGCCAATATGCTATTGTGCCCGTGCAATACTTTTCAAAAGTTGCCACCATTGTATACACTTTCTCTTTGGTAACACTGCATACTGTCTTTCATATAGAAGAGGGCACGCTATGTCCATTTTCCTCGTGATCATTCCTTGAACATTTCTTGAAAATGTTTCAAGCAGAGCCGGTGGGTTCTTAAGCGCTTTAAACTTTCGTATAAAACAGTAAAAAGTTGCATAATTTTTCTTTTCTAAAGTGGAACTTCCATAAATCAACCATTCTGGTCAATACCACTTTGATCTTCATAATAATTTTATAAAGCTATTGTTCTGGCAAACTCATTAATAACGCTAATTATAAACAGAATTGTATTAGTTGTGTATGATAAATATAGGCTGTGTAAAGTACCTTTTTTTAGTGAAGCTAAGCAATCAACATTGTTTTTACATTAAAAAATCATTTTTGCTAAATAAAGGCTTAAATTGCGTGCTGCGCGTTGACTATCATTTTAGCAAACGATCTTATGAATTATTTTTATCGGAAGGGTGAATTATATTAATTAAAATTGTTGGCAACACACGATGTGCCGGGCACCGACTCAATTCAAGCACGTGGCTACGAAAATATAGAAGAAATTAGAAATGGTATTTTCGGAATGGCAGATTTGGAGTGTGGCCAAGGGGCGCTCGATATTCGCCGAGCGCGATTCTATTTCGAGTTTGTTCGTGAAAAGAGCCATTTGATTGCCACGACGGAATAAAATTGAGCTTTAATTCAGACATCGTGATGGAGCTCAACTTTACCTGGGGGCTTATAGTCACTTCAATCATTTGAAAGCTGAAATGTGATGGTTATGATAAAATATTCTTTCGTACGTTATAGAATATTTTTCACATCGACGTAGAGAATTGAAGTAGATTTTGTTTCCCAGTTTGTAAATGTAATTGCGCATCGTTATTGATTAAGGTTTTACGAAATACCTAATGCATTATTTAAATTAATGCATCAAACACCAATATGAACCAGCTGAATGAACTGAAATTATTATGAAAAGTCATGCATTTAATTAAAAGAAAACCATTTTAGTGATATTTCATTACTAATTTAATTACTTATTTTTATATTAAATTAGTTTCTTGCTTAAGCAATTTCTTATTTTTATATAAAATAGCAAATTAACAAATAAAATTGCCGGTATATTTATTAAAACCACCTTCCTCTGTATCAATTAAAAGAATGAATTAGGACGTTCATAAAGATGAAAAGAACTGTATCACCTCCACTTTCAAGATGAAAGCTCTCAAAAGCGTTTTAATTGAAGTAAAATAATAAGATAAGAACAAAAATATATCTTGAATGTACTAGTGAAATGACTATATTAACTATAACATTGTTTTAATTAGTATTGTTGTTAAGATTCTTTTGTAGAATGAGGTGATTTAATCTGAGAATCATTAGTTTTGATTTGTTAGAAGCAATTTATTTATTTTATTTAAACCCCACCAGTCACCACCGTACCTACCCTGATGAGGGTTTAACCGGATGTGGTGGCTGGGAGGAATGAACAAAACAAATTACATGGAAAAAATAATAATAAAAGGAAAAACAATTTTGATATATACAGAAAAAGACAATAATATAACATTTGAAGTTTTTAGGCAGGATATTTGAAGTCTTCTATTTGAGTGCTGAGTAAAAACATTATTTTATGAAGATTCTTGCGAGAAGCTGGATGATGAAGAATATGAGCTATATTTTTGGATACAGGAAGGTTGGAATTATATATGCAGTGGAAAGAGCTAGTTAATGGACAATTGAATACGTAATGTTCAGGAGTTCCAAGTTGGCTGCAAACACATAATGGTGAGCTTATTATTTTGAATCTGTGCAGATATGAAGGAAATGGACCATGTGCACTGAGAAATTGTACTTCCATAGGATGTTTGCATCGTGGTTTTAGCTTGACTTTTGGTAGGATTTCGTGAACTCTCCGACCGGTTTCTGCAGTGTCCCAGATTTCCTGCCAATTTTGAAGAAGATTAGACCAAAGGTGATGTTTGAGGAAAGATTTTGGTAGAGGAATTTTGAATACTAATGAATGTGCTGGGTTCATTGCTGCAGTTTTAGCTAAAAAGTCGGCTCGTTCGTTGCCAAAGTGTCCCTTATGGGCTCTAACCCAGGATAGATTAATGTTTGGATGTTCTCTGCAGAGGAATTGAATGTCTCTGACTAACTTTGAAGAATGCATTGGGTCCTTGATTGCTTTAAGCGAAGATAAACTATCAGAGAAGATTGTAGTGTTGAAGGTAATGTTTTCTGATGCAATATAAAGTAAAGCGTGAAAGATTGAAAAAAGCTCCGCTTGAAATACTGAATTATACGCTGTAAGTTTGGCTGACCAATCGTAGACAACCTTATTGTTGGAGATGTGAGTAAAGGCTGAGCCGGTTCCATCACATATTTTCGATCCGTCCGTGAAAATCCCAGTGTGCAGTGTTAAAATATTCGGCTCTTCCAAACTAATATTCGGAGTAGCGCACTGTATTAAAGGATGTTCAGTCCATTTTTGGCTTGCTGCTTCAAAGTCATTGGATGAATTGACATTATTAAGGGATACTTCTGCTGTAGTTTTCCTTATGAAGACATTTCCTAAAGTTGATTTTAGATTAACTGTAAGAGCAATGGGGGGAATTCCCGCAAGGACATGTAAGGTGGTATGAGCTGATGTTTTATATGCTCCCAAAACAACAAGAAGGAAATGGCGTTGAATGGTAGCTAATTTCTTTAGGTCTTTCTGCTTTAAAAATGGGCCCCATACTGCAGCTGCGTAAAGAATTGAAGGTTCTATCACTGTTTGATATAATAATCTGCGTAGTTGGATATTAGCTCCCCAAGATTTTCCAGAGATGCATTGCAGCTTACTAAGAAGATGAATAGATTTCTTATGAATTTTTTCCAAATGTGCTGTACAGTTAAGATTTTTGTTCAGCCTGACTCCAAGATAATCTATTTCTTTGTATCTTTTAATAAAATTGTCACCAAACCTTAAGATTGGCTGTCGAGCATAATTTCTTGGTTTGGAAAGAAAAAGGGCTTTGGTTTTTTCAGAACAGGCTTGTAATTTATTTTCTTGGAGCCAATCTTGCAGTACTCTAAGAGCTTCATTGGCTGAGGACTCAAGTGCATTCCGAGTTGAGGCTGAAACCACAAAGATGATGTCGTCTGCAAATGCTTGTATTTTGACGTTTTCTGGCCACGAAATGTCAAGTAGAGGTGCTAGAACAAGATTCCAGAGCTCAGGACCACTACAAGATCCTTGCGGGCATCCTTTGGATGGGTTTGTATTTACCAAAGTGGATCCTGAAATGATTGTGATAGTTCTCTCTGATAAAAAACTTTTGTATAATCCATATACCCCGCTTTCGCATTTTGAGCGAAGAAGCTGCTGCAATATTAAGTTCCATGTTATATTGTCAAAGGCTCCTATTACATCAATTGAGATCAAAAGGGTAAGTTTGTCATTATTTGTGCTGTTGTAAATTTTATCAAAAAGACTTTGTAGGGCATGCTCCGTGGAACAACCTGATGTGAATCCAAACTGGTGAGGACTATTGAGATTTGAGCTTTGAAGATGATGTTGCAGTCTGTTTAAAATAAGCTTTTCTAGGATTTTTGACAAAACAGGAAGTAAGGTGATTGGTCTATATGATGAAAAACAATTAAGTGGTTTGCCGTGTTTATGAAAAAGAAGAAGTACTCCTCGTTTCAGAGGTTTAGGAAAATATCGTAACTGAAGACAGGTATTGCAAAAATTGAGCAAAAGATGAGGAAACACGGAATGAACATAACTCCAAATGTAGCCATCCAAGCCGTCATATCCAGGAGCTTTATTTTTTGGGAGCTGATTCATAACAATTTGCACTTCCTGCGATGTGAACATTGCTGACTCTGGTAAAGTGAGTGATTGATCATTGACTCTTATATCATCTGATGACGGGGGGAAGAAATGATTCAAAATAGACTTCAAAAACGTTTCTTCCGAGTCATTAAATCCCATTTGCTCTTGCAGAATTGATGGTAAAACAATTGTCTTGAAAGCTATTTTGTACGGTTTTGCATAAGCTGTTGTCATGTTATTACAAAACTTTTTCCAGGAGTCCCTACGAGTTTTTCGGATAGTTTTCTTGTATATTGAAAGGTGCTTATTGTATATGATACGAAAGTTTGCTTTTAGATCAGGCTGAGATTGACGTTGAAACCTACGTCTACATGCTCTTACTTTATTTTTAAGAATTTTAAGTTCTTCACTCCACCAAGACGGCTTAGATTGTGTTTTAAAGCATCTGTGTTTAAAACTCTCTTTCGCGCAGTTTTGTAATTTCTGGTTTAGGTCATTCAAAAAAGTATCCAGCCTGGTTGTTGATGTAATGTTCGTTAGATCTTGCAGAAATGGAAAAACTTCATGTTTTATTTTCGATTTGAAAAAATGGGCATTATATTTAGACTTGAAACGTACAAATTTAATTGTTTTGACTGATTGATGTAAACATAGTAAAATATATGAGTGATCGCTTAGTGAAAGATCTTCTAAAACTTCCCAAGAAAGAGATGAGTGCAAATGTCTTGACAGAGTAAGGTCCGGCCATCCTACTCGTCCTCCTTTCGAAAATGTTGGAGGAGAGTTGGAAGAGTTGTGTATGTTTAAATTATTTGTAGCAAGGAAATCTAACAAAAGGCGACCTCGAGCATCTTCATCTGAATAACCCCAGACTCTACTATGGGCGTTAAAGTCACCCCCAATCAAGACTGGTAAAGAAGTAGTCGTAAAATAATCCTGCAATTCTTGAAGGAGATTTTGCAAAGGTTCTGCTGGCGATGAATAAGCTGATATTATTATGTGTGTTGTCTCTTGAATGTTTGCTTTTAATGAAACAAAGTCTTGGCCGATAAGTGAAACGAATGGTGTAATTAATTTGGAGGTGACCGCAATTGCAGCCTTGCCACTGCTTGATAACGACACATTCCAGCTTGAAGGTAGACCACAAATTTTATCGTTTTTTATGTATGGTTCTTGAATAAGCAATATGTGAACATTTCTGGCGGAGACAATTGATGATAAAATGGCTGTTGCTGATTCGCAATGGTTCAAATTGATTTGCAGTACGTTTAATACGTCGTAGGATAATGTAGAAATACTATCGCCATTGATGCTGCCAGTGAAGCATTCAGAGATTTTAGAAGAAGTTGGATCATTTTGTAAGCCAGAAAAACCTAAGGAACTGGACGAAACGGAAAAAGGAAGACTTTGAATATCCTCATATATTCGTAACCTATCCATAATTGATTGATTTTTTTAAATTATTAACATACGTTTGATAAGATGGGCACACATTTGAAAAAGTCGGATGATCTATTGGATCATTAACATTATTTCTTCGGTTATTGTAAATGCAGTTCGTACAACTGGGGTATTCGGCTCTACAGGGTGTTCCAGGATGTGATAGGGAGCAAAAACTACAATAGTGATCATCAGATCTACAATTAATTGCCATATGTCCGAAGGCTTGACATTTAAAACATCTACGAATTCCAAGAAATTCCCGTATGGGAACAACAGTCCAATTAAAATTAAATTTTGGACTATGCATGATTTTATGAAATGCACAAGGGGAAGTTTCTATTATCAGATTTTCAGTGTTTCCTTTCCCCGACAATTTAAATTTAAATGAAAAGTCTTTATCTTCTTCTATATCAAACTTTGATGATATTGCTGTTGATATATCATCCCAAGCTGTATTGGGTTTGATATTGTAAAGGACAAGGCGAGGGTTTCTTTTCCGTGGTGTACGGGTAGTTATAAGATGAGAAAGACTTCTGTTATTTTCAAGTTTTTGCTTTAGAATATCGCAATCTAAGGGTGTGGCTGCATCTACCGCAATTCCTCCTTTGGCAACGAAACGAACTCGGTTTATTTTAATGCCATCTCTATGCGGCTGATAATTATTTTGAAGGACCATTTTTAAATCGCGTGAACTAGTTTTATTGTTTGTAGGATAGACCAGTAAAGTGGTTTCATTAGCTAGTGCTTGAGCATATGATGGTTTATCATTCATTTGATTAACTGCAACATTGTCGTTATTTTGTTTGGCTAGAGGTGGGAATTGATTCAACTGTATATTATTATCATAAATTTGACAGTTCACCACATCTTTCTGTGAGCTGTAGTCAGAAGGGGAGCAAGTTTCTGTTTGTGAGTATTGATCAGTTGCAAGCGGATTTTTCTGCTTGACCTTATCTTCTAGTAAATCTATAAGAGCAACGATATCTTTTTGAATGTCTAATTTTATGAAATACCGGTTAAGCGTATCTTTGCCTGTAATAAGCTGGCGCAAAAACGTAAAGATGACTTCTGCTGAAGAAGCAGTAGAGAAACTATCTTCTGTAGGACACCAGTCCGGGTGAAATATTTTAGCAAGAGGTCCGATAACAGTATCGGAATAAGACTGTTGATTAAAGGCAGTCGTCATTACAACAGATTCCTTGTTTATAGATGAAGTAGATAATGAATCCGGTTGCGAGAAGCTGTTTCTACTGTTCTTTAATTTTCCCAATGATTGAAGATTGGAATTCAATTCCGGAATATGAACACTAGAGTCTATAGGTGTAAAAATTTGTTGTTCAGACATTTCATTGCACTAACTTAGTCATAAGAACGAAATGAAGGCTATTAAATGAAAGTAATAAGTTTAAGGAAATAAATCTTACTGGCAACAATGAAGCGTAAGAAAAGAAATCGCTTACAATTTAGCGATTCAAATTTTCAAATTGGCGACATAATTGTTTTAAAGCTCATTGAGAAAATAAATAGAGAGCCAAAAATAATTCAAATAATTCAAATTCAGTTTGGCCTACAGTTAGTTGGCTGAGAAAGTGTTTCTGCGAAAGAGGACAAAATCGCCGCGTTCCAAAGATTTTTGTAAATAAAAGACACTTGTATATTGATAAAAACTCGTAAAAAGATCTTACAGACTTGTGCAGGGTGTCATTTTGTAGGGAATTTGATTCCGTTTCTTCGGATAGTTATCTTGTTCGAAATAATATGGTTTGAGTTGACTGAAAGATCTTGAAAAGATGAATATGGTGCAAGTCCAGTGTTTAGCAGATCTGATTAAAATACTGAGAGGAATTCAATATTGATGCGGTTCCAAAAAGCAACTTGAAGTGGATCTAATTCCAAGCGATGCGTGACCTTCAGACTCCAAAACACATTCTTATGGATGAAGAGCAAAGTTGAAGATCCAGGTAGAGTTTGATGAGTATTAAGCTGTAGAAGTTATCGCTGAGTTGACCGTTGTGTTATTATGATGAGAAATTTCCTAAGTCCTAGAAGTCGTAGTTTTTAGAATTTTGGACAGAAATTCAAAAGTGAGGTATCAAATTGAAGGTCTTTTGATGCCGAATATTTTGAAACCAGAAATAGAACACTTGACCCATTATTACTGCTAATATTGGGTTTCAATAGGAGCCCGTCGAAAGACCAACAAACATATTAAATCCAAGCCTTCAACTACATCAAACTCCTAGCCTTCTGTTAGAAGCAATTACAAACTACTACAATAGTCTTAATTACCGCACAAACTTGGGGCCTCGGTAGCTCAGTGGAAGTTTCGCCTAGAAAGCAAGAGGTCGCGAGTTCGATCCCTGCCAGTGCCCTAGGTGTTATTTCTCCTCTTTGTGCTGTAAATCTTTCTTGTGTTGTCATATATGTTTATTAAGAAGTCTAAACACTCGAAGCAATTGCACTCCTGTCTTGATAGTAGTTAATACTATTACACGGGACATCAACAACAACCCATTCATACAAACTTCGAGTAAAATTGTTCTGGTGCAGCGCGCTGTTTGCGCACTAAACAATAACCGCACGAAACAATACTCATGTGCTGGTAACTGCAACTTTATGTAATTTATTGTTAGAATTATTTCGAACGTACATTTAGTTTAAAATCTTTATTTGCATGTTATTTATATTTAGTGTGTAAGATATCACTGTTTGAACTGAATTGAAGACAAATATGCAAATTATTATGCTATAAATACGAGTTAACTGTATCGGTAGGAAGGTGTTATTATGTGAGCTCCGAAGTTGGTAGTTGTGTTTGTTCATGTTCGTGTACATAAGTATAATAAAAAAATATTCTTGAACTATGCCTCATCTGTCACCTTTCACCAGGGTGGATGTAAATTATGCACACCGCTGTTTGCGGATAATAACTTCTACATTTATGACAAATAATCCATTACATTACACAACACCCCATTTTTCCCCCTTTGCTATCCAGAACAGGAGTTTATTAATCTCTAATCCAGCACCTCCAAAGGCATTGATTTGGAATGAAAACCAGGAATGTGTGAGGAAACGACATATTTAACGTGCACCAGTTACTAATAACGTACTTGGAGAACCTTCAGCATGAGTCTCGGGCTGTCGTGGCCCTATGGCGGAAATTTCGCTTTGTGTGCCGTATGTCATCTATTCAAGTTTCTGTGAACGTCAAAAAGAACTTGCTAAGCATAAACTGTTTTCAAAATTTTGAATTTTCCTGGAAGAAATTGATTTTATGATTCATTCTGTAATCTAGATTAAAACGGACGAAGTTAATATGCTATTTTCAATGTTTATAAAATAAAACGAATCCTGACTATAAAGATTCATTTAAACTTGTTTCAGGGTCCACCAGGGCCACCAGGACCAACAGGTGAACCCGGAATAGACGGTACCAAGGTAAGAAAAATTCAGTCTATTAAAAATTTATTGACACGTGCTTTCATCCAGAAAATTTAAATTAATATAATTTCCATTTCCTTTCATCTGACATTGTTTCTCTGTGTAGTCAATTGGCAGATCTACAAACTAAAAAAACTACACGTTCGGAACATTAAGGCCCGGTTTCCTAGAATCGTCGCTGACGCCGGGCGCGACGCACGCTGGAATCAGAACCAGTTTGATTGGAGCGTGGCATGAAGCGACGTCACTCTGCGGCTCAGGAGCATGCGCAGAAGGCGGCGGCGTCTGTCGCCTCGCCAGAGATCGACGATTTCACTCCTAGGAAACTGGGCCTTTACTTGTACTTCTTTTCCTTTTATTTTGATTATTATTATTGTTTAATCTTTTTATGCCTTACGGATTCCTCCGTAAGTTACTTTTTGCACATCATGGCATCCAATTTCAACGTTGGAAAAAAAAAAAAAAAACCAAGCAACTAAACTACGTAAACTAAAATAAATGTAAAATATTTCCAACTAAATTTCTTATTTTGAAGGCGGACGAAATACCGAGATTTTATCGTTAGTAAAATATCCCTGAGCATTGTACAATTGACATTGCCTTAAAAAATCCACTCCCAAATTAGTTGCTTAGAAAATCCAACAGTTGAGGAGACAGGAGGGGCACTAGAAATTGTGACATTTGAACTTACTGAATAAAATATACTATCTGAGCATGCTTAGTACAAACTACTTTATAAAATGTTCTATTCAAGCAGTAAAATAAAATTGAACAAATGATGCAATAGATTTTAAATGAATAAAAAAAAACTGTTATTCATGTATTACGGTTTTAAAATTACCTTAAACTTTAAAATGGGATTCATTCTGAAAATAATAATAATAATAACTATAATAAAATAAATAAGTAACCCAGGTAGCACAAATAACCTTTAAACGTTTTGTAAACGTTTTTAAGCGGTTGTTACAACGTAAATAACCATTTTACAACCTTTAAAAAACGAAGTGTGCTACTTGGGAAGGGGCAGTGCTCTACGTCTAGATCATTGTTTATCAACCGGTATTTCATGAAATTTTCAGGATTCAGTGCATCAAGAGGATTTGAGAAAATAATAATACTACGAAAGAAACTTAAAATCGCAATAGTAAAAAGAACACATTAATGGATTTCTATTTTTTGGAGTCAATAATTTAAAATGAAAAAAAAAATTAAACTATTAAAAAATGGTTCACAAAAACGACGAATGTTTAGAAACATGTTATCGCTTCGTTCTTCGAACATTTACTCCCGTTACCTTCCTCGAATTTGCTTATGAGTCAGGTGTCCTCTGATTATCTCAAAATAGGGGGGAAATGCAAAGTAACACTCATAAAGGAAGTGGTAAGCGAACAAAGATGTATTATATATAAGTAGAGACCATGCTCGTAATGAAGATGGTGAAATAAAACAAGGATTTAACCTATTTTTTATTATTGGAAGGTGTTTTGTGAAAAGCTGATACGTCTGTTACCCTGGTATTGCACAAGTGCAGCACCTGATTAAAACTTTAACCGTCAGGATATTGAACCAGACTGAGATTCTTTTTTTGTTCCACAGCTGTTCCATAAACAGCGTTTTTTCAAAACAATCGGAAGATTACAAATAATTCCGTAGTTAAAATAATAGTGTATTTACTTTGTATCAGTTTGTACCTGTTTCGCGTTTATATTTTAGTTTTTCTTGCTATGAACTAATTATTGTACAACAAAGAAACGAAATTTTTCTTTAAAAAATGTATTGTTTTCTCTCCTTAAGCTTGATGTGGTATTTCCATTTCTTTCGGACATAGAAAGGATGCGCAAAAGAAACAAAAAAAATCTGAACCAATGCCCTAGTTTTAAATATTTAGCTTTCTGTGAATGGCAACAAATTAAAAGCAGAAAAGTATCGAAAATTTCGATTTCAATCTCCTAAAATACGTAACCTTGTTTCTCTACTTATGCATCTGAAGCTCATTACCTGGAAAGGAAATCATGCTAGCGAACAAGCCAAGCGGAAACTCCTAACCTTAATGATTTTAAGATCCCACTCGCCGAAGTAAATTAAATCGACGTATATTCTGTCTGAATTTATGGCATAATAACTTTCAAAAACTTGCTTTATGCAGGTAATTTATACAGGTTTACTTTATGAAGGAAAAATAGAAACAAACCATATTTGCAATAGAAATTAAGTATATTTAAATGCAACACAATACTCCAGCAAGCGTGTGCACATTTTCATACATTTAAAATACACGCACACACACTATATCACCAAAAGTATTGGAACAATTTCAAAACGTCACATTTTAATGGATTTTTCAAAAAATAAGCGATTAATTGTTCTGTATTTTTTGTCACATAAAATGTAAGCTTCAGCTGACATTTTCTAATAAATTCAAACCACCCATGCATTTAAAGAGTTAAAAGAAGGGGGGGGGGACTTTTTTGATCATCCACCGTACTGATTTGAGAATAAGCTGTAAATTTCAAAAACAAATGAACGTAATACATTTTCAAAAACAAATGAACGTAATAAACAAGTAACGTATACACAATTATTTTACTTATTTTTGTGAAAGTAGCACTTATAATCTCGATAAACATTTGTTTTAAAACTGCCAATTTTGTTTGCCGGTTTTTGCTTATAACAAGCAGTTTCCTGTCACACCTTACCAAATTTTCAGAAAAGTTCACAGAATACTAGAGAATTGCAATTTTAAAACTTTAAATAAAAATATTGAAAATTTATTGAAATATGAACGTTTAAAGTATTTTTTAGAAACCTGAAAATGTTGACGCTTCCCAAACATTCAATGTTTTTACTAACTTTTAGTAAGTTATACTCTTGATAGATGCTACTAGTGCATAACAAACTGAGAATGATCGTATGGGGTTAAGCAGTGTCCTATTAGTACTTGGTACTGGTCCAAATTGCTTCCCGAGGGCATTCTAATACACTGGCGGAAAAAAAATCCCAACACCAAGAATACTGTAGAGTAATGAAATTTGGATAATGCAATTGACTAGTTAACATGTTTAATTGATTAAATGTACAAGATCATTGGCTAATTTAAGCTCGAGAAATTGCTGTGCAAATGTGAAATTATGTTAATTTAATAGAGGGTGTAACCTCCAAAATTTTGAAGGCAAGCCTGCAAGCGTGCATGCATTATGTCATACAGGTGCCGAATGTCACTTTGTGGTATGGAGTGCCATGCTTGTTACACTTGTTGTGTCAATACTAGGACCGTCATTGCTGACTGTGGATGATGCTCGAGGTACCGTCCAATGATATCTCACACGTTATCAATTGGAGACAGACCTGGTGATTTTGAAGGTCATGGTAACATGTCAGACCTCTGTAGAGCACATTGCGTTACAGCAGCGATGTGAGGGTGAGCGTTATCCTGTTGGAAAACTCCCCTTTGAATGCTACTAATGTAGGGCTGTACTACTGGTTAAATTACCAGACTGGCGACAAATTTTCAGTCAGTGAGTTTGGATAACCACAAGAGTGCCACTGCTGTCGTAGGAAATTGCTCCAGAGACCATGACTCCAGGTGTGGGTCCCGTGTACCTAGGCCATAGACCGCTTGGATGCAGGTGGCCCCCTGGCCACCTTCTAACCAATATACAGCCACAACTGGCACTAAGGCAGAATCTGTTTTCTTCAAAAATTACAACAGAGCTCCACTGCGACCTCCAGTGAGCTCTGTCTTGGCACCACTGCCATCGGAAACGGCAATGGTTTGCAGTCAATGGAATACCGGCTACAGGCTCCCTGGCTCGGAGTTGTCCTTGAAGTAAACAGTTTCTTATCGTTCCTTGGATCACGACGGTACCAACTGCAGCTCGAATGTCAGCCGCAGATGCAGTACGATGCGCCGCAGCCGTACGCAAGATTCGGTGATCTTCCTTCTCAGTCGTACCACGTGGCAGCTCAGAACTCGATCTTCTTGAGGTAGTACCATCCTTTGACCATAGCTTCCAATAATCATGCATGGTGGAAACATTCCCACCCAAGTTTTTCTGCAATATCGCGAAATGAAAACCCACCTTCTCGTAGCCAAATTGTACGACCTCGTTTAAACTCGGTGAGCTGTTGATAATGACTTCTTCGTCTTCTTAAAGGTAATCCTGGCTAACATGAACGCAAATCGTCAAATTTCACGGAAAAATAACACTCACAAGCTTCACAATACGCTTTTAAAACAAGCCTTATTTGCATGTTCTGAGTGACGCCAGCTGCGCCACACTTATGCGCGGAGCGCGAAATTTCAATCGATGCCATCTTTCAGTTGTATAAACACGCCTACCAAATTTCGTTTATCTAACACAAGTCTTTCTTGGTGTTGGGATTTTTTTTTCCACCAGTATATGTTGTTGTCTTCATAGTTAAATATACCCGTCCTTTTTTTTTACCCACGCTGTAAACTATATGGATAAATAAGAATAAAGTAAGAGGATTGAATTTGTAGATCAAGCCCATCATTTAGGGAGGGCAGGGGGGGTCAATTGCCCCCCCCCCCCCCGGCTTTCAGAAATCAATGTATTTAGATATAAGTGGGCGTGGTTTTTTGTGTTTTCCGATGAAATTACATTGTGTTTAGACCCTTTGCCCCCCCCCCCCCGGAAAAACTTGAAATGACTTCCCTGTTGTAGATCTAGTCCGACTAGGGATCAGATGGAAAGTCTAACATTCGGTTTACTGGAGAAAATGGAAGCATCTTTCAGTTTTCAGGAAAGCAAGTTGTTGCAGATGCTTCTTAGCCTCTAAGTTAAGCAAAGATACATTAAAACGACTGAATCACTGGACTGAATCACGGGCATTAAATTTTTACTTTTCTTTCGCATTCAGAAAGACTCGTCTTAGCCAGACTTGTGTCAATTCCACAGCATCCGTAGGCAGACAGTACGTGTTTTGTTGCTTAAGATAAGCCATTCTATGCATAACTTTCGTAATTATCTTTTGCGAAGTATTCAATAAGAATGTAACGTTTTTATTTTTTTTATTTATTTTTAATACTCACAAAAGATATAATTTTTTTCTCAATGTTAACCGTGGGAAATACCTAACAGCTACTGATGAATGCACTTTGGCGACAAGCATATACACCCAATGCTTTGTTTATATAAAGCAAGTCAGTGTTTGCGTAGAGAAAACAAGTGTGAATTATCTCATCTTAAATTATCCAGTTGTAAACGGAACTTCTTATCCTTTGCGCATTGATTTTTCATTATAGCAGATGCCTTTCCGAGCGGCTAAGTATCCGGCTTAGCAGGAACACTTTCTCGTCTTAAGCGATGCTTAGAAAAGAGCAATCGATTTGTTAGCTTATTGCCCGATGAGAAGAAAGCCCCATTTGACAAAAGATTTGCGCTCGTATGAAATTTATGACCGATATTCTTAAAAGAATCAAAATGTTAAAATTTATAATGTAAACTGAAAGCTTTTAGAGTTATGATCCAGTTATAACTTGATATATAAGCACACAGTCCAAAGAAGCTTTTTGGCGTGCTTAAAAAGCTGAAGAGAAATTGGGATAACTCCTTGATCTCATATCTTATTGATAATCATTTTTTGTGAGCGAGATGCAATACCTACGTTAGCGAAAGAATATTTACATTTTGCATTTTTAAGAAATTTGAACCAGATGTTTAATGCCCTAGCATACAGTCAATCACTTCTGTTAGGAAAAAGTTTTTTCAAATCTGTATGGTTAATCTTTTTTGGGGTAAAATAAGGTTCTTTGTTGCAGTCAAAATATGAGAAATTTAAACTTTAATTTTTGATACACTTCAGATAGGTTGCAAAGTTTACTTTTCATTTTCAACGCTTTCTTTCATGCTAACTTTTTAATACCGTTCTGAAGCTTTCAGAAAGAGGACCATGAAATCTGTAACTCAGAGCCGGACTAACGTGAGTCCATTTTCGTTACTTTTTAGGAGAGGGCGAAAAAGTTTTTCTTATGGCAAAAAAAGATGAGATTTTTAACGCTGCAAAATAATTGTATAGGAATTTCTTTGGTAGAATACCAAACTCATGGGTCGATACGGAATAAGATTCTACATCCAATGCAGTAATAAAGTGAAAATTGCCTTACCCTAGTCTGGATCTAATTTACAGAAATTAGAGTTCATGAGCAATTAGCTGAAGCTCGAGGCAAAAATTTTGTGAACTTCAGAGAGATGTCTAACTTTATAGTACCGTAAAATGGGGTGTATAGGAACAGCGAGGTCAATCGGAAAAAAAAACTTCCAGACCATACAAAGAAATTCTTCATAAATATACACTGCTCGACATTGAAAATGCAACACCAAGAAGGAGTGGTCAGAAATTGATGAAATTTGGTAAGAAGACAGAGACAGCATGGAACAATAAGTGATATTTATTTCAAAATAAATAAGCAAAATTTAGAGCGAGGACGGCGTCGGCTCAGTAAGAAGTAGGACCACCGCGGACAGCGATGCACGAAGAAACACGTCAGGCATGGAGTCAATAAGCCTGCGGATGGTGTCCTGAGGGATGGCACTCCATTCCCTTTCAACCATTTGCCACAGTTCGTCCTCTGAACGAGGCAGTGGCAGGTTCTGCAAACGGCGTCCAATCACGTCCCACACATGTTCGATTGGTGACAAGTCAGGAGAGTATGGTGGCCAGGAAAGCATCTGTACACCTCGTAGAGCATGTTGGCTGATTCGAGCACTGTGAGGTCGGGCGTTATCCTGTTGAAAAATTGCATTTGGCAGACCCTGAAGGTAGGGGATTGCCACCGGCCGCAGTACATTATCTACATATCGTTGGGCCGGCATAGTGCCCCGAATACGAACTAGAGGTGATACGGAATTGTATGCAATAGCGCCCCAAACCATTATGCCACGTTGTCGCGCTGTGGGGCGTTCCACAGTTACTGCCGGATTCGATCTTTCTCCACGTCGACGCCACACACGTATGCGGTGACTATCGCTGGACAAACAGAAGCGGGATTCATCTGAGAACACTACAGTTTGCCATTCTGCCATCCACGTCGCTCTGGTCCGGCACCATTCCAAACGTTGGAGTCTGTGCTGTGAGGTCAATGGCAGTCTTCTTAGCGGGCGCCGTGATTGCAGGCCACGTGCAACCAGTCGATGGGAAATGGTTCTGGTCGACACAGGAATATCCAGGGTACCTTGCACGTGCTGCAGAATCGACGTACAAGCGACTTGCGGGTCCGCCACAGCTTGTCGGTTAATCCGTCGATCCAAGCGGTCTGACGTCACTCTGGCTGCACCTGCACCCCTCAATGTGGCTACATTTCCTCTTTCCAACCATCTCCGACACAGCCGATGCACAGTGCTTGCATCCATGTGGGTATCAGCTACAATTTCACGTATGGACCAACCTCCCCTTCTCAGTCCGATCACCATACCCCTTGTAAAGTCGTCTATATGCTGGAAGTGTCTTCGTTGAGGACGGCGTGGCATTTCCTCCTATCACACGTATACTTCGAGACAAAAACCAAATTTCTCCGATAATTAGTCTGGCAGAAAAACCAACAAGAACATAGCTCACTTTTCAACTTCATTCTCTTATATCTTACTTCACGTGCGTCGGAGAGCTGCGCATTTCATATCATTTGCATAACTCAGTGACGTGCGTCTACGGTAAAATTTGGATGAATTTCTGACCACTCCTTCTTGGTGTTGCATTTTCAATGTCGAGCAGTGTACTATTGGGTATTTTTCGCCATTCATTTTTTTTAGATAGGTAAGATCATAGGAAGTAGGAAAAAAATACTTTTGTCAATCTGGCAACGCTACTGGCTTCTAAGGAGGGCTGCACGTGGAATGCTAGAAAACATCACATTTTCATAGACTGCAAAACTTCATATGCAAGAACAAACCTTCTTATATTTTAAACCTAAGAGTGGTATGTTTCAATTATACATATATCTGAACAACAGAATACCACATTAGAATTTACATTTTTTGTAAATTGTATAATAAAAATGAAGAATTCTGAAAAATGCCATAGGAAACAAAAATTGCGGGGTGAATCGGAACACTTTGTTCTATTATTCCAATTCAAACTTATTTGAAGGAAACTGTTTGAAAAATCAAGATTCTAACCTCAATTCCTCTTATCAAGACAAGGACAAGGATTTATTACTGTTTATCCCTTCTCGTGAGCAACTAGATCTTAGAATGACAAAAAGTTGCAGATTTCAAAAGATTTTTTCTCCAGGAGACTTCTTTTTACTTAAAATACGAGGGGAAAGTTATATATACTTTATATAGCAAAAGGCCAGCACACAGACAGTGATGAATAAGCTAAAAAACCTTTCAGGACAATCCCCGAAACCCAGAGATTTCAAGAAACTAAAGAAAAGGCAGAGTTCATCTTAGAAGATGCTATGAAAAAACTTAAGCCAAGTCACAATTGCTAGTTTTAAGGACAAGTACGTATTTAAGGATGACATGAGTGACTTCCATTCATGTTAAATCTTTGTATTTCAATTCAAAAGCATTTCTTACAATTACTTTTCATTTTTCATAAGTTCAAAATTATTTTGAATTTTGACAAATTATAAACGTTTAATGGTATTGAAATTATACTTTTACTTGACACTAATTATCTGTTCTTATTCTCCCCCATCAATATCACTCATGTTTATGAGACCTATTACAGGTTAAATGGAAAAAAATAATAATTTTAACATGTGTTCCGATTGACCCCTATCAGCGGAGTGATTCGGAACACCCATAAATTCCTATATATATTAATAATAACTGTTCAAAATGTTTTGTCTTTGCTTGGAATATCAAAAGTAAAGCAAGACCGAAGATTTTACCCAGAAAATCAAGTTACAAAAAATCTTTTAACTGCTTTTTTTACAAACAAAGCTAAAAAGTGTTCCGATTCACCCCATTTTACGGTACTCATTATGTTTCAGGACCACGGTTAGACGTTTACTGAGCAAAAGCAATCATGACAAATCTGAGAAGTTGTGCAGGAATGTTAAGCACGATTTAACTTTTCAAAACTTTTACCTTTTCTATTGAGAAAAATCTTCAAGGTAATGGGATGATCCAAGAATATAACCCCCCCCCCCCTCCCCGCACCATTAAAATATATAATTCTACAAAACCATCTTATGCTGCTCAGTTTTTTTTCTGCAGATCTGTATCACGAATCGATTGATGATGAAAAATTTCAATCGCGAATTCAAACATCTGCAACAGTTTGAGCTATCTCCTTCCTATATTTCAGTTGCCCTCACGGTTCTTTGTTTCACCGATTCCGATCGACGTATGCAAAAACTTTAATAAATTTCCTCCTTCTCCCCAGGCTGTGGTTTGAGAAATTCGTTTTGCCTTCCCAAGAATGACAGACTTTCTTTCTCTGGCCCCAGGGGAAGAGGAATAAAGCAAACGAAACCCGGACGGATCTCAAGAGATTCGGTGAAATATCGCTTTATTCAATACATGTGATGCCTGCTCTGGTGAAAGTGTGTTACTCAAGCATTGAATTAGTTTCGATTTTTTTTTTTTTTTTACCTCATATCACTGAATTGAAGTCGCGCCATGGAGGAGGGTGTAGAGAGTCGTCGCTTTTATCACGCTGGATGTCTTTAAAAGGATATTTTCGAATATTTATAGAAATTCAACATTTACCAGATTAGGGAACAGAGACGATCTTGGCAGAATCGATGCGTTACACAATCAATGGCATATTTTGAGTAATTCAAGTATTATTAGTAATTGAAAAATGTTTTCTGGGAACTTCATGTTTCTCTGAAAAATTAAAGCCAAAAGATACAGACAACTGCCGTGCTTCTTTTTTCCCTTCTTTTTTCTTTTTTTCTGCCGTTCTTTTTCTTTTCATTTCTTTACTATTTTTTTTGCATCTAATTTATATCAGGACAGTAAATTTTCAATCTTCATTAGTGTACATATTGAAAACTCATTCAAACCTACCATGCCTTTACAATATGTATACGTAATCTCAAAAAGTAAATTATTTTTATGCCTGCAAATATCTGCGTAACCAGCAATAAAATTAAATAGAATGAAATATATTTTTCTCTGATAATTCATGTTAAATTTTATTAATGTTTTAAAATAGAGATATGTGTACAAATATGGTATACAAAAGTGTGTACTGTTTGTTAGGTTATTTACTCACGTGTTTGGGAAATCAATTCAGAATCACTCAAAATGTATCAAAAACTGCTTATAATAAACAAAACATGGCTCTATTTTTCATACTGTATTTTTATTTTAAGGGGCCTCCTGGACTTCCGGGTCCCACTGGAGCATTAGGACCTCAAGGTTTGCCTGTAAGTATTTTCAAAGCAACTGTTTCTTTAAAACAAGCATTTGTTCTTATAAACATAACTGATGTCGTAATAAAGTGTAGCTAAGCCGTCGCACAACAAGCATTTTCTTCTGAAAATTATAGTAAGGGGAAGAAATACTAATAGTATGTAAAATATTTGTAATGCTAAAAAAATGACCTGAATTAGAGCTAATTACGACATGTTTATGTGCGTTGTTTTTGTTGTTGTTGTCTTGTGACAGGAAAGATGATAATTTGTGGTGCGCTGCTTCACTTTTCCAACTGTACCGTGATTTGGTGTGAAGTCCGACTTCCACAGTACACACATATACCCAGGGACCCGTTTATATTTATAGGGTGTTCATCCATTCACAGCACAACACATCCACACAAAGGAAAGGACAAGGACAGGAGAGAGAAAGCACATCTCTGCCCGAGCCGGGATTTAAATCCTGGACCACACTATCAACACCTCCTAAATACTAAATGCCTGCAACTTTCTGGTTTTTAGCACAGAGCAAAATTTCGTCCTTGGTTCGCGATACACTGCCATCTACCGGAGTTATTCAAGAAAGAGAAATTAACGATTGGTTCATTTCTAAATTTAAATTTAAAAATTAACCAATCAAAAAATAACAACGGCATTATCGAATTTCTGCAAGGTGGCGCTTAAAGTGGAACCAACGACTACCGTAGCAAAGCAAATGTACTAGGCATTTAGTATTAGGAGGCGTTGTCACCATCCGGGTCAACCTTCACTGACCACTAGATAAGGTGGCCGGTGTTTATGTGGTTATTATTACTAATTACGAAAATTGAAACTAAGAAAAGGTTTCTACAATGTTGTGCCCAGTTGAAAATGGTCTACACCAGGACAAGATCGCTCGACAGCCACATCAGCCAATAACGAATAGTGTTTGGTACTTTCTGGCAAGAGCCAGAGGACGTCAACGGCCACAGACATAACTGTCTCGGTTGCTTTCACAGAAGCATCAAATTTATGGGCTGTTGCGCCCCTGAGTTTATTTTTCTTTTTCTGCATACGATGCAAGTTGTAATGAAAATGCAAAATTGGGACTCTTCTGTAATTTACTATTTTTTGTAAATGTATTGCTCAAAACATAAAATACACACTGTAAAAAAAAGAAATGTTTTTACAGTATAATACAGCTAATTTTACAGTAATAAACTGTAAAATTGCTAGTTTATAGTAATAAACTGTAAAATTGTTAGTTTCAGTTTATTAATTTTAAACAGGAAGCTCTGCTGCCAGTATTATACTGTTGTTTTTACAGTATAATACAGCAAATTTCACAGTAATATAGTGTAAAATAGCCAGTTTTACAGTTTATTACTGTGCTTTTACTGTTTTAAACTGGAAACTCTGCTGCCAGTATTTTACTGTAAAAACAACAGCTTTTTTTTTTTTTTTTTTTGCAGTGTATTAACATCAATTAATAGTTGCAAATGTTCTTTTTTCTTTCCATTGGGGGTGCGTGAGCGAAAAAACGCCTTTTGCAGACCCATGCGATTCCCCGATAAAGCATCCAGTCTTTGCATTGTGCCACCATTGAGGCGCTGTGATGCGTTGGCACAGATTATTTTGAC
>JAXGGA010009414.1:0-51490 GCA_038373865.1 Uloborus plumipes
TTTTACGTTATAACACAGCTAATTTTGTGGTAATAAACTGTAAAATTGTGGTTATAAATTGTAAAATTACTCATTTTACAGTAATAAACTGTAAAATTGCTAATTTTACAGTTTATTAGTCTGCATTTTACAGTTTTGAGCTGGTACCTCTGCTGCCACTATTATACTGTAAAAACAAGTTTTTTTTTTTTTTTTTGCAGTGTTGAGATGTGACGTTCTTGAAAGTGAGCGACATATTTTTGAAAAAATCATTAATTAAATGCATGTTTAAACGAAGAGACCGTAATTATATTTGTCTGTGTATGGCTGAATGAAAAATGATATTCTAAGTTCTTTCTAACTTCATTTTTCGTTGATCTTTAATTTCAATACTTAAAAGTGCAGTGCAATGATTAAATGCAAAAAAATAACATTCTTAGAGAAGAAAGAGGAACAAATTTTCATACTCGCCAAAATCATAATTTCAAATGTGGAGAAAATCACTCTTCTTACGATGCAGTTGGACTCCAGCAGTTTTGCATGACGTCATTAACTTCCTGCCCGAAGTTGTTGCTTGCTCATTGGTTGACGAAATTATTGTTCATCTTATCACGAACGTGATATGTTTTTCAATGGAAGAAACATAAAACCAGAGTGTGTTTTGCATAATAAAAAGAATGAACGAAAATTAAGGGGATCGCGAAAAAGCAAATATGCTTTGAGTTGAAAATATAGCACACAAATTCAATGTTAAGAATAATATGAGTATATAAATCAAAAAACACATTATGAAAAAAAAAAATCTTGTGAAAAAATTAATTTAGTTAGACTTTACATTTTAAAATAAGAATTAAACAAAAAAAAAAAACATTTTATTTATCGTCATTATTATTACTATTATTATTATTATTGTTATCATTATTATTATTATAATTATTTGCAGTTTTAGTTTTTAACAACTCATGAGAAAGAATTCCTCTTATTTATTCATCAAGGAGGAAACTTATGACCAGCACTTGTGGAACTAATTAAGCGACATAGTGTCTTGGACATGGTATAGATCAGGGGTGGCCAACCTTTCTAGGGAGAGTGCCACTATCTGGAGAGAAAAAGCTCACCGTGCCACAATGTATTTTTCCAACAAACTGATTTTTTTTAAGTTAAAAATAAATTTTATGTTGGCTGACTGTGTAATTTTTACTCAAATGAAACATTTTTTCTCGTAAGTCTGAGCAATTGAAATCTAAATGATAATAAAGATATTACAAGTCCAAACTTAAGAGTTATCGTTAATAAACACTTTCATAGGTTCTGTCAGTTGGCTTACGCTTAAAAAAAAATAACATCAAACATTCTACTCTAAAAAATTAAACAGTCTGTACTTAATGTGGCTTATGAGTCTGTATCTTTTTTACCAAGTCTTTAATTTTAGGATTAGTTCTTAAGAATCCTAAGAAGTTGAACGTTTTAAATGCTATCCATTAATATTCAACGGTATTTAGATTTTTCTACGTTCATAACGAAAAATATTTGTTTAGAAGCGTATTTTGAACCAAATCTACAACAGCATCAGACGGCTAAAGTGTGTAAATGTGAAAAAAAAATTGTTGGTACAAATTTCCAAATTTCTGCATAACGTGGATGACTTTCTGTTGAAGTAAGCTTTTATATTTGATTACCGATGCAACAGGTCAGTAATTCCGATTTGGATTTCAGAAGAGAAACAAGTAGTGTCTTGCAGAGAAATAGACAAAGAATTTGAAAAGATCAGCATTTTTTTTATGATCCTGAAAATCATCAAACCTAACACTGAATGAATACATAACATAGGGGTAAAATTTTCTCCATATAGCATTGAAAAATTATTGCATATGTTTTGATACTTTCAGGGATAAATTTAATGTTTTATTTTTTTCTCCAAATTAGAAAGAAACTGAAGTTTCATCATAAAAGAATGTGGATGGCCTATACTGGTTTAGGAAACTTTTCTTGTACTATCTTAAATTTAAATTACTTAAACGCCGGATAATAAGAGATGACATAGCTAAATTCATTTGCTATTCTTCATTCCTAAGTAGCAAGTCCTCATTGCTTTCCTTCCAAACATTTAAAAAAACACTCATTAAAATTCTAAAATCTTATGACTATTTATCCTTTGGATAGCTATTGCACATTTCAATGAAGGAGTAACTTGCCATGCTCTCATCTTTCTCCTGGGAAAAGTTCACAAAACATTCAGAGCTCTTATTCGTAGTTTGTTAATACGGTGAACTCTACAGGGTCACCAGCAAAGAAAAAGTCTCATTCCTTGGCAATGAGTTTGTGATAAATAATTCCATGATACTTTTGAAGTTTTTTCCCCAAATTATTTTCAAGTAATGTAACAAAAACAATTTAAGGATCTTTATTTGTGCAACCATACCGAATTTTATCCAATCTGGTTTCTTAATTTTAGTTGCAGAGTAAACTTTTTTATAAAATTTCATCACCCGTAGCTGAAACTATTGCAGATCAAAAAGCCATTCTGCACCATCGAAAGTTTCATTCGTGTCAAACACAAATATGCTCTACAAAGCATTGTCTGCAGCGTCTCAGCTTTCGTTGGATGTCCAAATCTAACGTTAAGTACTTTGCAATATTGTAGTTCAGACAATTTATAAGCCAACCTCCTGACACTTAATCGTCACAATATCATTATATTTATCAGTTTAAGGGATTTAGTTTTTATCAATATTTTTGAGATCGACATTTTTTCCTCCATTTTGGAATTTTTTCAAAAAGTCTTCGCGTACCACTGTTACTGCTCTGCCGTGCCACATTGTGGCACGCGTGCCGCGGGTTGGCCACCACTGGTATAGATGCTCTAGACCAGGAGCACATGTAACAACACTTATGACTAGCAGTTATTTGTAATCATTGAGTTGTTTTCTACCCCTCTATTTGTTTTGATAAAACATTGATATTATAGTAGTTCTACTGGTTGTAGATCAACACCTAAAGTATTGCACAGTTAAAAGTACAAAATTAAGAAATAATAATTATGAGAACCATTTAAAATGAATTTTTAATCTTATTCAAAATTATTCTGCTTCTTAGGGTAGTTTTTCATTATGTAAGAGAGTATCTAATTGTTTAAAGTTAAGGAATTAAAAAACATCATACAACTAACATCCATTCCAAAAGAAATTTTCAAAGAAGAAAAAAAAGAAAGAGCAACTAGTGACCTCAATAACTGTATCTAATTACTGTATCTAATCGCTTAACACTGTATGACTGAATAGTTATGGACACATTTTAAGAAAGAAATTGCTAAATAATAGTAAGAATAGTAGTAATGATAGCAGTAATAATAAAGCTCACTAAACGTAAACACCGTATGTATAAATGCGAAATGAATCAGAAAAGAAATTTCGCTCATCACGTTTAATAGGTCCCCTGGTTGCTATCTGCCAATCGCAAAAACAAAAGAATGAGAAACGTTAAAGCACAATAGGCAAGAAGAGAGAAAGATATGAGGCTTTTAAATAGAAAACTTCTCAATATATTAACAAATATCAGTCGTCATTCATTGAGATTATAGAAAATGAAATATATTTTTTATTTGAGAAATTTTTAGTAATTGTGGTGTAGGGTCAATAGTGGCAGTTTTCTCTCATCGTATTCCCTTTTTTCAGAGAGAGATCTGACTTCATATACATACCTTAAAAATATAAATAAGTTCAATAAAGGATATAATAAATGAACAAATTATTTAAGAAAATCAAAAATACACAACTGAAAATAAATGATAAATAAGTCAAACAAAAGTAAATAAATAAATGAAACAAAGATAAATAAATAAATCAAACGAAGATAGATAAATAAATAAATCAAACAGAAAAATAAATAAATGAAACAAAGACAAATAAATAAATGAAACAAAAATAAGTAAATAAATAAGTTCTCTTTAAACTTTGCAAAAAGTAAGATTTCAATATTTTCTTCAACAAATTTTGTCCGAGGACTTTTCATCCTTCCAAATGTAATTCTCATTCTAGTAGCAAAAATGTCTTGTTCTGAGTCTTACTAACATTTGTACTTCGAGTTCACTTCTAAAAGTCATCTGAAGATTTGAAGAGCCATGCATTTACGTTTTTAATATATTACTTTTTTTTGTCCGTCGTTAGCTGCTTATTTTATTTTGACTTGGCATCCCCCCCCCCCCCACTTTTTAAAAATTAGTGCTGCATTCAACATCATATTTATTTTCACGGTTCTAGTAGGTGTAAAAGAAGAGAACAACTCGAAATTATTTTTGTGCGAGATAGAGGGACCGCATAAAAACTCTTTTTTTGGAACTTCATAAATAGCTGTAAAATGCATTGCTTGTAATACGTTTAAAAACATTTATGCGGTAGACAGCAATCGCAATTATAATTCGGAAAACAAGAGCGTATAAAAATAAGTTTATGTGCACTTACGTAATACTACTTCCTTGTGAAATAGATTGTTTTAAGCATGAAAATTAAATAAGAATTTAAAAACAAAAGTAGTTTAACTCTGAAAGCAGTATTTAAAACGAAAGTAACACTAAAATATGTAATAAAAAGAAGCCTACATTTAATGAATGATTTATTAACATTAAAGAATAAAGCATCTGAAAAAAATATGATTGATAAGTAAGAAACGGAACCATGTGACCTTAACGCCGAGCAAGTCCTCCCTGATATTTTTAAGCGGTGAAACAAGTCATTTATAATTTTTATCAATCTAATTAATTAAATTAATGGGTTCAGTTTGCATTGTCGTGGTTTTTACATTAATGATGTTATTAAATCTGTGTGATATAAAGAATAGTTAAAAGTAATTTTGTAATTCGTCTGTTTGAAAATAGAATGGTAAATGAAAATGAATGTCTATTTTAAGATTCTGCTTGCGAATTTCTTCCAACTACCACATTTATTGAGGCATTTCAATTAAAATATTTGGTCATTTGGAGTGAACTATTAGCACTAAAGTTGCCGTATTATATGCCAAATTATCAATGTTAGAAATTAAAACATCAATATGTCGACCCAAGCTCCGAAATATTTTTCGCATTTTTAAATATGTATTATTTGTTTACATGCCCAAAAATCTTTAACAAATATTAGGGGTATCGGAAAGTTTTTTTTTCAAAAAAATCAGTTGTTAAAAGATTTTATTTTAGATCAACAATGTACACTGCAACAAATAAATTGTTGTTTTTGCAGTATAATACTGGCAGCAGAGGTTCCAGTTCAAAACCGTAAAATGCACAGTAATAAACTGTAAAATTAGCAATTTTACAGTTTATTACTGTAAAACAGCAATTTTATTTTATTACCACAATTTACAGTTTATTACCACAAAATTTTCTGTATTATACTGTAAAAACAACACTATAATACTGGCAGCAGAGGTGCCAGTTTAAGACTGTAAAATGTACCAGTAAAAAACTGTAAAATTAGTAATTTTACAGTTCATTACAGTAAAATTAGCCATTGTTATAGTTTGTTAGTATAAAATTAGCTGTATTAAACTGTAAAAACAACATCTGTTTTTTACAGTGTAACTATCTTTTTTTCAATGGCTTTTTTCCGTCTAGTTGTGAATTTTAAGTCCCGGAATTATGTTGGTACTTGATTGAAAAAATTCTTCTTTTTCAAAAAACTATCAACAGATTTAAAAAAAAAAAAAAAAATCATTTTTACTAGTCTATGTACTTTCTCTTGGTTTTCAGAAAGCTAAATTAATTTTATTAATTACTTGGTTGATGAAATGAACTTGGTGTTTGTCAAAGGAAATTAAATTTTCGCCTAGCTGTATCATTGTAAATATGCCGCAGTGTTTCAACTCGATTCAAACAAGTAGGTCAGTTAATTAATTTTATGACGGGAGGAGAAAAGATGCAAAGAAAAAAAAAGAAGGTTAGTATAAATGATTTCGCCTTACAATGAAGGGTTGTTTTCCTGCTAAGAACAAGACTATCATGTTCTAAACGGCGCTTAAACTATGATACCTTGAATGGTGGAAGTTTATTTCTGAAAGAAATGTGTTTTAAGCATACTTATTAAAAGAAGTTGAACATCTAAAAAGGATGAGTTGGAAAAAAATATGATCAAGTTCTGCTGGATGAAATTGTCTGTTATTGCATTTATGTGAAAAAATTGAAAAGATAAATTTATGATGAAGTTTTTTTAGGGCTCATGAAATGATGATTTCTGGTGTAAAAAAATATTGAACTTGGATAAATCGTTCGTGAAAAAGTGCTACTAGTTCCTCTCGAAAAATCGCAGTTGCTGAAAATTTAACATCAAACTTTTTTCTGTTAATGAATATTTAAACTGAACTCATCACAGATCTCTCCGAAGAAGATAAACAGCATAGTTAAAGTCGTGAAAAGTGTTACGAGCTCTTAAAAGATTCCAGCTACCAAAAAGTTCAAGTCAATGTTCTTCTGTAAATAAATATGTACTTTTATCTCATCATCGATCTCTGATTGTGATAGATAGTGATCGATCGAGTATACAGTTTTTCTTGATAAATGGTGTACTTTAAAATACCTGATTTGAAGAACTCGAAAAGATGGTTGCATGTTAGTAATCTAAACGATGGCTATAGTATATATCCTAGATTTGGAAAAATCAAGAAGAGAAATGTAGGAAAAGTTTCTCCAGTGCTTTAAAAAAGAGGAAATATTAACGTGAAAATATCAAACCCAGATAAATAGAAGCGATAATTTTCATTCAACCTTTTGTTTGCAGCAACATTCAAATATTCATTATAAATCTGTTACTCAGACAAAGCGCATGATGAACTCATGAAAAAATTTACTAGTGCTTCTTGAAAAATGGTGAACGGGTGTAAAAATATGATTTAAATAACTCGAAGCGATGATTTTGAGTTGAATTCCTGTTAGTAATTTAAACTGTTGCATTAGTACTTAACCCGGATTTGAAAAAAGAAAAAGTTTTGCCAGTACTTAAAAAAGGGAAATACCGAAGCGAAAATGTCTAACTTGGAGGAATCGCAGCAATAATTTCAAGTGAAACTTGTTCGTGAATATGTAAATTTTTATTTCATAATAGATCTCTGATTCAGATAAAACGCATGGTTGAACTCGTGAAAAAGCTGTGCTAGTGTTTCTTGATAAATGGTGTACAGGGGTAAAATACCGCATTCGACGAAACGATGATTTTATGCAAAGTCTTTTAGTAATTTAAACTGTTACTGTAGCACATTTCAGTAGCATCACAGATTGGGCAAAATAGAAAAAATAAATTTAGGAAAAGTTTTGCTGGTGCTACTTGTAAAAGGAAAGCTAATTGAAATGGAAAAAGTATTGGAGTAAAAATATCTTATTTGAATAAATCGAGTAAGAGATTATTTCACAAAAACCTTTGACTAATGTGTACTGAAATGCCAATAGTGGTACATCCGATATTTATTACGTTAGGAACACAACACTGTTTTGTTGTGTCCAGAACTATTTCGCGAAGTAATCGTCTTCATTGACTAATTCCTCATAAAAATTGAGTAAAGGTATCTTGAAAAGTCAACAGTTCCTGTATTTACGCTATCCATCTTATATTAACAGTATTTATGTACCGAGGAAAAAATGTTGATAGAAATTTATCAAAAAACACACACACACACAATCGCTACTTTATAAAAGTTAGTTGACTTATTTTATGCGTAAACAACGAAGTTTTGATAAGATATAAAAAACTAACATTTAGCTATCTTATTTAAAGTATATAAATCAAATAAGTTGCACTGACAAGCAGTTATTGAAGATTTTTGAGTATCTAAAAAAACTCAACAGCTTTGTATGTAGCAAACGTGTTCTATTTGGAATTTTTTTTTTTTTTGAATTAATGCTCAACAGTTTGTACGTATCACTAGAAGTTAACATTTGTTATAGAACATATTTGTAATTTGAACCAGCTGCAGTGGTGCGCTCGTGATAAATTGTTGATACATTTTCTACAAAAATCTATAGTCGCTTCATAAAAGACATTCCACTTTCCGAAACTTTCAGTAGAAATTCCCTTTAAGCAACTAAAGTATTTTAAAAAGTCGTCATGCAAACTTGTTACAGGATTCTATTTTTCTTTTTTAGGTTAAGTGGCATTTATGCAGACTTTAACGAAGATAATTTATATCGTAAAATTTTGAAACGTTCACAAAATGGATTTTCTTACATTATATGCATATGTCACTTGAGTTTATGTTTATCATCTTTAATAAACATGGGTTTAGAATGCACTTTAGGCGTAGGTTTGATAATTTTGAGTTCTTCAACATCACTTCATCGTTTGATATTGTGTAAGAAAATCTCCAAACTTTTTCAACTGTCCGAACTTTTTCGTGGAATCAGAATTCAATCCTCATCAAGAAGTCGGTATATACTTGGCTGGTTATTTCTCCAAAACTTGCTTCATCTCGTTACTTTTGGACTGTCCATCAAAGCCTGCTTCGAAAATACAGATCATTTCCGAAAATTGTTCTTTGGAAAGTGCTGCGGGAGTAAGACGACAATGACTGTCATAGTCGTTCTTTTCAACATTTCTCTGTTCATCTTCTTGATAATTCCTGTCAACAACTTTCTGATTCTACATGCCACCATGTGCCAGCACCTAAGAAGCGCCATTTTGTATTACAAGAGTTCCATATCAGTGCATGTTGTACCCGATTTCTACGTTTTGACGAAACAGTTTCTAAACATAAGAAATTTAGTGGTAAAAAGTGACAGTGCGCTATCCCTTTTAGTATTTACAGCAACACTGTACAACGCTTCCTTAATGTACTTCGCATTAGCTCTGGTACTTCATCCAAACGCTTTTGATGGACTGGGACAGCGATACTCTACGTTGCTGATTTTCGTCATCAGCATCACACCATTCCTCGTGGTTTGCATTTCGTCATCAAATTTATCTGAAGCTGCGAAAGAAGTCAGTAATAAATCGCAATGGATTCCATTAAACGAAGAATGTTCCATTGTATCTTATTCGAACTTCTTAAGTACGGTTAATTCGGAACTTTATTTCACTGTTTGGGGAATCTTGCCACTTTGTAAGAGTTTTATGTTAGCTACTTTAGGAACAATTATAACGTATTGTGTGCTTTTTGACAGTCTACGCACTGGAAAAAATGCCGTGAAAAGCAATCCATAATAGCATTGGAAAAAACTCTGTGAATAGTATTAGTGCTCTTTGATTAGGCTCAACTCTCCCACCCCCCTTTTGATAGAATCTGTTGCAATTACTCCTAGAAAGGGAAACTAGGTGAACCGAATATTTTTAAATCATAGTCAAGCAAGAAAATCTACCAATCGACAAATTTTCAAATAATGAATATCCGTGCCATTCATTCTTCTGTATATATAACAATACTAAATATTCTCTCTGTCTCAAATTAGTTGTTACATTCAAATACTGATTATTAATGTTGATGATTTAAAGATTTTGTCTCAAAATGAAACCTATTGTTTTGTTGTGAATTTCACGAATTACGAAAAAATTAACATGAATGTTGAAGAAATGTGAAATAAGAACATAGGTAATTGAGAATCCGTTGTATGAGAAATTATTTTGGCTCATCAAATACAAATGTTACGCTTTCAAGTGTAAAGGGGAAAGTGCAAATATTACATTGATATCAATTAGGAAACCTGAAGAGACAACCAATACTTTCAGAGTTAAGTATGCATTCTGAAATCTATTTAAGTGTACGAGACTGTATTATTTCTATTGGTCTAATGTTACTTTTTCCTTATTTAGTTTCAAAAAATAAACTTACTTTTAAAGGATAACTGGTGTTCCACTGCTATATATTGCTACACACATTCAAAAAAAAAAAAAAAAATCTAAGTATTTAGTGTTCCAAACTACGGAGGACGATCATTAACTTTAGCCAACAAATACTTGTTTTTATTTCTAAGGGACATATCTACACATGTATACGTTTCTTTCAATGGAAGTAGCCCTCATGAGACATTTCCGCCGCGTCTCTCCCAGCCGTTTCTGTACGACAGGACAAATCCGCCGATTGAGC
The DNA here is from genome assembly GCA_038373865.1 of Uloborus plumipes. Taxonomy (NCBI): domain Eukaryota; kingdom Metazoa; phylum Arthropoda; class Arachnida; order Araneae; family Uloboridae; genus Uloborus; species Uloborus plumipes. Next base: position 10,036 of record JAXGGA010009414.1, read on the forward strand.
TGGTAGAGTGTAATATTCGGCGAACTAAAATTGGCGAAGTTTAAATTGATTTACACTGCATTGTGTATGTGTGTGTGTGTTTTTTTTTACTTCTTTACGATTTCCCCCCTAATATAGTAAGTAGTCCGTGAATAAATTCCGCTTTTTTGATTTGGTCTTTGTCGCCAAATGAAGATGTGTCGCCAAGAATGAAAATTTTAAACCAGTAATCCCTTTCTCACCCTTGGAAATGGCGCAGCGGATTTGTCCTGTGCCAGTCAGAAGGGGAATAGGAGTCGCGGCGGAAATGTCCCATGCGGGAAAGAGGGGGATAAAATTTGCGGCGGATATGTCCTGTTCCGGTTTCCGGTTTGTTCAAATTTAAAACATAGATTTAATTTACAACTAAATATAAAAGTTCGAAACTTTTCCAAATGTAGGATATTGACTGTATTGTAATAAAAATGTTTACTTTTATATGAGAAGAAGACAATGAATTTAACGTTAGTTTAGATGAGTTTTTAAGTTATTATTTTCTTTGGCATTTCAAATATGCTTTGTAATTATGTGTTTCAAATGCAATACTTATGACATTAAATAATCTGTGAATTCAATAAGCATGTTCTTTCTTCTAGAGGGCAAGGCTTTGTTCTGTTTTTTTTTTTTTTTTTGTTTTATTTGTACTTGCTCACAAAGAATTAATATTAAAATTAAAATTTACTTTTATGTGGAAAGTTAAAAACGATAAACTTAGCGCAAGTTCAAGTCAGCTTAAACTTTAAACGGGATTTAGTTATAATTGTCTTTGAAATTTTAATTCTGCTTCATAATTTTTTATTAGCTGCAATTTTTATGATTTTAACGAATTTATGGATTTATAAAGTATTTTTTTCTTTTGCTTTTCTAGATTTGTGCTCAAATTTTGAAAAATTTGCTCTGAAGTAAGACACTTTAAATACCTCCTGGTTAAAGAAAAAGTCAGAATTAAATTTTGAGACACCTGTTATTTTATTAATATTTCAAAAATGTGCTTGTGTAACTCCAGAAGAAATAATATTTTATTAAGAAAACAATTTGGATTTTTTCTCGGAAATTTAAAATAATTTTAGAATTTTTTAGTTTTTTTCTTCAAAAGTAACATTTGGCATATATTTTTTTTAAAGTGATTATTAGTTTACACGTCGCAAAGTTAAAGTGCATTTTTATTTTGGTGTTTATAAAAATTTTCCGAAAGTAATTCAGTGTTTTTCAACAAATTCGTAAAATTCAGGAGAGCGATTTTTAAAATTTCACATGAAAAGTAAGATAATTGATCATGTATAGGTTAGATGTATCTGAAAACATAATTAATTGCGCACTTTTGTCTTTATATTTTTGTGGATTGTTTTCCTCAAAATTGTTTGTCACTTTGAACAGTCCGTTACTTGACATTTTAAATTGGTTTTAAGGAAACAAATAAGTAATAATAAAAAAAAATCAGGAATTTAGTAATAATGCTTATGTTTTGTGTTTTTTAACTAGGAGCATAATATTTTAATACTTCGTGAATGTCTGAATTCGAATGAAAACAACTTATGCGAATATATTTGAAGAACTGTCAAATCTGTTACCAGTAACATGGTGACGGATTTAACGAAAACAGTAATTACCTTCCACACAATGCATGCTAACTACAAAAACTCGAGATTGAGCATTATCTTCTTAAAAAGATTAACTAAAAAATTATATTCAAGCAAAAGAAAGCAATATATTTATAATTTCAACAAAAAACTAAGTAACAGTCTTGATATTGAATTAAAATATACACCTTTAAAATGAATTGATTAAATTACTGCACAGTTTTTTTTCAATTGAAAAGAAAATGTGGCTGCGGATAAATATAACTAGTATAAGTGTTTTAATTAAAATTATATTGTCAACTTTTGCTGGAATTGCAAACAGTTTTTTTTTTTTTTTTGATAATATTATACCACGGCTTAACAAAATATAAGGGACAAAATACTGTTTCACGTATCTTCATAAAACATTTTATTTTTTAATTTTCAGAAACAATCTGATAAATTTAAAATAATAGTTATTTTCTTCTTGCATTATCTCAATTATTATCCTTTTATAGTAAAATAATAAACAAAATAATGTTACTGAATTATTAAATATAAATTAGGCACAGCGACTTTTTTCCTCTACTAGATACAGAGAAGCTTGTATTTTCAAGATAAAAATATGCAAATGATATTTCTTAGATTAAATATCTGTTGTGAAGTGTACCCTAAACATATGTAATACTTGCAGTTAGTTTTGGTTAACATGATAAGAGTGCAATAACATTTTTCATTGTGAGACAGTATGTGTATGAAGATCTTGAAAATGACTCCTTTATTTGTGTCGTGTTTTCTCTGATTTTTTTTAACAAAACATCTATATATCTTTTAATTTCAGAGAAAATTATGTTGATCATTGATAGGGATGCACCGATAGGCAAATTGGCCGATTACCGATTAATCGGTTGTTGATAATCGGCCGATTAATCGGCGGAGCCGACTAATGATAAGCATGATTGTTTTTAATACTGCCAATTTTACCGTCACTGTTTTTTCTCTTAAACAATTACGAGTTTTGAAATAGTAAGTAATTTATTTCCGAAGAAAGATTTTTTTTTTTCCATTTTCATAATTTTCACAAAATAGTTTCAATATTTTTTCAAATTTCTTAGAACCAATTTTCATATTATTATCAATAATATTACATTAACATATTGTTAAATAATTTAGTTAATTGGACAATAAATTCAAAAAAGGGGAAGGGGGAATCTGCGGTGTGCACTCCAATTTAGGAGAAATTTAATTTGCATTTTTTACTAATTAGTAGCCATTTAATTCAAGACTTTTATTCTTTGTGAAAATGAGAGGTTATCTAAAAGCACTGTGCTAAGGAGAAAACTATCGCTACATGAAATACGTTGGAACATTGTCTGTATATTTATTCAAAGTAGGAGGTTTTATTAAAAACTTTTTTCAACTGTGAAGCGTATTATTACTGTAAATAAAATCACTCATCGTAGTTTCTTACTGAAATTATACATTGTAGAATAAAATTAAAAAAATATTTTTTCGGCCGGTTAATGCCCGATTTTGCCGATTATTAAAAATCGGCAAAGTGACCGATTATTTACGATTAATCGGTACTGTCGATTAATCGGTGCATCCCTAATCATTTATATTAGTTGTAGTTTGTGTAGCTTACAATTTTAAGCGCACGCACGCGCGTGTGTGTGTTCGGGGGGGGGGGGGGGGTCCAAAACGAAGAACTTTGGTAACCCTTTATTCAAGTAGGAGGACTGATATTAGAAAATAATGAAAGTGGTTGCTTTTTCACCCTGCAAAAAATGGTCTTTGTTTCTAAATAATCGCGTTACTGCAGTGAAAAAACCCAATTAATCTGAGATAGTAGAAAAAGGCAGGTTTATAAGTTTGCAGAAGTAGCTCTCGTTTATATAAAAATGTTATTTAGACGTTAGTTTTTTTTTTAAAGTTGACAGTGAAACATAAATTTAAGAAGCATATACTGTAAAAAATTAATGTTGTTTTTACAGTATAATACAGCTAATTTTGTAGTAATAAACTAAAAAATGCTAATTTTACAGTAATGAACTGTAAAATTTATACTTTTACAGTACTAAACTGTGAAATTGCTCATTTTACAGTAATAAACTGTAAAATTGCGAATTTTGTTTATTACCGTGATTTTTGTAGTTTTAAACTGGAACCTCTGCTGCCAGTATTACACTGTTGTTTTTATAGTATAATATGGCTAAATTTTATGGCAATGAACTGTAAAATTCCTAACTTTACAGTAAGAAATTGCAAAATTGCTAGTCTTACAGTTTATTACTGTGCATTTTACAGTTTTATATTAGAACCTCGGCTGCCAGTATTATACCGTAAAAACAACAGTTCATTTTTTGCAGTGTACTATTGTTATCCAATGAAGAAATGTGAATGAGTAAATTCAATGGAAAACAAAAAAACAAAACATAAATAAATAAATAAATAAAATAAAATAAAACTTAATTTTGAAGAAGAAGATTCTTTATCAACTGACTTTTGACGAAAGGAAATCTTCTGAAACGCATTAGAAATCATTCACTTATTTCTTAAAGCTACGTTTACAGATACGTTAATTTATTTCGTTTAAACAATTTTAAATGAGTTTCTTACTTGAGTAGTCAGCTGTAACCGTTGTAAAGAAGAGCTGGACAGTTATCATCCACTGAGAGAATGAGTCATGCTTTCCGTCGGTCACTAGCGGTCTTGGTAGTTTTAATAGATTGTTGTTTATTTTTCGTTGTTTTCGATTAAGGTAAGTGCTCCAAATTAGGCCAACCTATCGTTCAGAGCCTACTATCTCGTTCATTTATGGTTTAGTTGACTCCAATCTTTGTACATCCATCAAATGACTCATAAAAATAAAAGGAAAAAAAAATCACATGAGAAAATTTAACTTTATGTTGTGTTTGGCAGCAGCTAAACAAAATGGGCAAATTGGCCCATTTTGTTTAATGATTTAGGTTTAATAAAGCTTTAAGGCTCATTAAGTATGGAATGTGTCCGACCACTGTTGGGCCTTGAGTCGTAAGAGCAATTATAGCACAGGTGAACAAATGATATTCGCCATGCACTGTTCAAAATAGATGTTATATTTACAGTATAATACAGCTAATTTTATAGTAACAAACTGTAAAAACTGCTAATTTTTCAGTAATAAACAGTAAAATTGCTAATTTCACACTAATAAACTGTAAAATTGCTGCGTTATCATCAAAGCCTAATCTTTTTGATAATAAAAAATGTATTAATATATCAACGAATGAAAATCCATGTAAATAAAACAGAGACTATATATACAAACCCACAGTTTACGTCGGATCTGGACGAAATTTGGCAGGAAAATACTTGGGCACCCGGGAAGGATCATAGGGTGGTTTTTGAGGGGGAAAAAAGTACCGATCCGTTCGAATTTCAAATAAAGGACTTCAAAATGGTTCTTTCTACCCGAAATATTTATCGGATCTTCTCGATCTTGGTCTCATTCGTAAGAACGCAAAAAATACCTTTAAGGAAAGTTTCCTTCCGAAGGTTTTCAAAACCACTAATCGATACCTCCACCCTGAAAAGGATACGGACTTTTAAAAGAAAGCGGAATTTAACTTTTAATTGAAAATCGACGATCGCCTGCGCGTGAAAAAAATCTTATTAATGATTTCTATCTGTTGCTATTTTGTCCTGAGTGTTGCAAAAATAAAATTCTGAAATTGCTTTTACCATTAGTGCCAGAGAATAATCATTTTTTTTTCTTTCCCCAGCCAGTTTCAATAGAATTGTAACCCTAACAGCTTTGCCAGACGTAGTATTTTTAATACTACGGTAGTATTTTTTGGCCCAAATAAGGAGCGTAGTATTTTTCTGGCAACCCTGTTTCCAATATATTTTAATGACTTAACTGAAAGATTTGGCGGAATTTTTATTCATTTTCATAGATTACGCATTTCAGCAATATTGATTTTGGCAACATTTGAAAACAGTAATGTTTTGTAGTATTTTGTTTAGAGGAGGCGTAGTATTTTTCTGTTTCAATTCTCTGGTATCCCTGAACCCTAAACCTTCATTTTATTTTCCAATCAGTTCTGGCTAAAGAAATTCGAGGAGGAGGGATGAATCAAGGCTTCATTAAGCCTTGGATGAATAATAATAATCAGCGTGAAATATGCAGTAAATTGAAATATCACCAGGGAATAAAAATATCGTTTGCTCCTGTTAAAGAAATTGAAAACGTGTGTGAAAAGAAAAAATAGATCAAAAAGATTTTTAAATCGCCGTGCTGTTTTTTTTTTGCCTAAAAAAAGATATTTTACTGTCTTTTTTTTTGAAGTTATATGCTGCATTTAAAATCCGAACAAAGCCGGGCACAACAGCTAGTAAGGAAATAAATAAATAAAATTAAAAAAAAAGTGTCATCAAAAATCATTTTGAGGGGAAAAAAGTGTTTGAAATGTTTACAGAAATAAACCCAGCTTTCGGAGAATCAGTAAGCAAGAAATAAATAAATAACTAGCACAATAAATAAATCAATGAATATAAGTAATTATAATATATATATATAAATAAATTGATAAATTAATAAAAAATATTAATAAATTTCAATTACTAAATCCATTAATGTAAAAAAATAATAATAAATAAAAAAAATAAATAAAGCTAGTTATGATAAATATAAATATAGGATCTTGTAAAAATGCAGCCAACAGTTTCAGGAGTCCAAGGATCCTCTTTAATGTGAAAAATGCGAGTTATTAATGTGAGGGAAAACGACAAAAAAGAAAATTTAAAGTCAACACTCTTCCTTTTTGCATTGAAGAAGGAGTTTCTTATAATCATGAAATACAAGTCTGCAATTTTCATTCTTGTTCTTTTCTCTGATTTTGATTTTTCGTATTTTAGAACAAAGTAAACGATTTATTCCGTTGATTTTTGCTTCGTTTTTGTTTCTCCCTTGTTATTTATTTCTATATTATTATTATTATTATTATTATTATTATTATCATCATCATCATCATTATCATTATTATTATTATTACCATCATTTTTTTGGCATGAAAGTTAGAAATTTTTGTACAATTTATCAAATTTTCGCTTTTATTTCTCTTGCTAAATATACATTTGCTTAAACTTTCTCTAGGAACTTTAAAAAATATTTTTGGAATATCTAAACTATGTCCAGTAATAATTTACATACCTTTGATTGCTTAAAACTGTTAAGAAGATATATGTAACGATGAAAGGCTTGTTTTATAATTTTATTAAAACACTATGTTTTGAAATAAATAAATGAATCCGTAATAGGAAGAAACAAGAGATAATATGTAGGGAAATGTGGGGTGAAGTGAAATAGTTTAGAAAACTTTCCTATTTCAAACTCAACAAACTGGAAGTTTGATTTGAAAATTAAAGTTTGAAAGGATAGAATAATATAGAATATAAAGTAATTAAGAAAAAATAAACTTATTTATTCCATTATTGCTGCATTATTTATTCTTTTATTTTTTCATTTATTTGTTCTTTTATTCACTCTTTCACGTGAATCAAAATATTTCAACAAAAAAAAAAAAAAAAAAAAAAAAAAAAAAATTTTATTATTATTATTATTATTATCATCATTTTTTGGCATGAAAGTTAGAAATTGGAAAATTTTATAAGTTGTTATATTTTGTACTTCTACGAGTGAATAAGCAAGAAAATAAGCGAATGAATAAATAAATAACTGAGTTAATAAAGGGAGGGATATAAATGAATTCATCAATGAATGAGTAGGTACTTAAGTAATGTAATAAGTGAGTAAATAAGCAAACGAAATTAGCTATTTCATATTACTTCATCCAATTTTCTCCGTGTGTACTTGGCAAATTGTATTAAACATTTAAAATCAAACATGCCTAATATTAACTAAATAAGTAATGCTTCGGACATGAGTAGATCTCAATTCATACTTGAAATATTAATTACAAAACTTATTTTATTATTGCAAAAAGTATTTTAGATGAAGCACAAAATATTACAATATGCTTAGCTCATTTTGAAAAGGACTCGTATCATTTTTTTTTTCTTGGTTATTAGAGATATTTATTTCTTGATCCTAAAGCTTGAGACTAAAAAAATTTGATTGTCGCCAGTGGCCAGTGAACTCAAAAAAGTTAGTGGCCACTTTCGCGTTGTTGGTAGCCACTTTGAACCAAGCTCCAAAATTGTAATCCCACTTCACTTCCATCTGCATATACAGTGAACTCTCACTTATTAGCCGCCTCATTTATGCGCCTTTTTCGCTTATACGACGATTTTGAATGGTCCCAGCACATTCCATAGCAAAATAATGATAGAATTATTCGTTTATGCGTCGCTCTAAAGATCAATATTTCACTTATGCGCCGAATTTTTCGTAAAAATGTTAAAAATTCAATTTATTTTCTTTGAAAAATGAGCATTTTTCTTCACTTTCCTCTTTAATTTTCGTCCTTACAGCTCACGGAAGGTATTTTTTCCACATGAACTAGAGTTCAGAGAGGGACAGTTGCCTATTTTGAATCGTTTTAAAGTGAACAGTTACTAATTAGGTATGCTACAATTTTTGTTTTCTATTTATCATTATAGTTACGTTACAATAATTGCCAAACCGTAGTAATAGTGTGTCCCTTGTCTATAGAAACATTCTTATTCATTCTCTCATTAGAACCTATGTTGTGTTTTAGTCCTTTAAATAGGCTTGTTCACATATACGTCTCTCTCACTTATACGGCTTCTTCTGATGGTCCCTTGGGCCGGCGCATAAGTGAGAGTTCACTGTAGTAATATTACACTATGTACTTGCATATATCTTAAATAAATTACTATGTATAACAGAAAATGTTTAAAAAACTTACAAACTTTTCTGAAAAGGAAAATTATTTATTTGAAAATTCAAATAATAAAACATTATGCAAATAAAACAAAGACTAAACGCCCCTGCATACTGAAGTTTAAAAAACATTTCATTTAAATTTCTGATTAATCATAAATTTGGTCCTTTTTAACTATTTTTCCAACAAATTTTCTTTTTTTTTTTTGAAATTTTGTATTCTAGTTTGAAATTATGTATTTAGCTGTTTTGTACAGCAGATAGATCGATTTTCTCTCCAAGTTAACATTGTGTCCCAGTGACGATGCTGAATGCCATTTTCTTTTCATAATCGGTGCAATTCGTCAATAGTTTGCATTTTTGTTCAGAAAAAATGTCGCCAGTTTGGCGACCAACATCTTCCAGTTGCCAAAAAATAATTTTTAGTCGCCAGTGACGAGTGGCGATCGCTAATATCAACCTTCACTTGATCCGAATCAGCTGCATATTCAAGAACACAGATAAAATATTGCGATATATGTTGCTCTTCAAACTAAAAATATTTTACCATCTCACTCTTTCCCACTATTTCACTTACCCCACTAGAAGAAGTGTAAATTTACGGTAAAATAATGTCCATTACCAATTATTTTAATTGGTAATGGACATTATTTTAATGCAATTAATTCACCATTCATTTTTGTTTCTAATTTTGAAGAGGGTTTTTTTTAAGGATTTTTTCCTTGTTTTTTTTGTACGAACAAAAAAGCTTCAAGCCAGTGTGTATTATTAACAACTAAAAATGCTTTAATATTTAAAGATATTTGTTAAATATATCTCTTTGTCAGTGAGTGTTGAAGAACCTTTTTATCAGTTTTAGTAATTAACGTCAATAATGAGTTTTTAAAAAATTCATTCTTCATTTATTTGTGTTCATATAAATTAAGTAACAATATTTTATGGATAAATAATTTTTTACGGCACTATTTTGTTTTTGAAAAGGATAACTTTAGGTGTCCCAGTTTCAATGCATTAGGATCAAAATTGCGATTCAAGATCGTGCAGATAAACACAACAACAATACTGAAATACAACAACAGTGCAAAATATTAGTTAAATTATGTCCTTCATATAACAATAACGTTATTGACACAATTTCCGGGGAAAATTCGTTTTTAATTTTTACGTTTCAACATTATCAATAGTTCATACTACCTAGTCTGTTACAGCCATTTCGAAAACAATACACTTGGTAATATTTTTAAAAATACCATTAAGTAGTGCCACATGTGCTTAAATAGCTACTTTTAATTCCATGTGGACAAACGAGATAAATCTAATTCTTTTTTCTTCTAACAGTTATTTTGAGTTAATGTTATGTATTTAACTATTATTCATATATTCATACATCAAACTATTAGCACTGTGTTACATTTGAATCGTTTATTTCGAAAAGGTAACATCTCTATTTTGATCTCCTCTGTCTCTTTAGAAAATTAAACAGCGCACGGTTATATTTTTGAATGTCATAATCAATGGTTATTTGGTAAATTATTGCAGTAATTGTGTACTTATCTAAAGGCATTTTTTCATTGATTATGACATTCAAAAATATAACCGTGCGCTGTTTAATTTTCTAAAGAGACAGAGGAGATCAAAATAGAGATGTTACCTTTTCGAAATAAACGATTCATTTATATTAATATTGACGTCTTTTCTCGAAAGTTTTAGAATTATTGTTTTATTTAACGTTTGTTTTGTAACACTAACTTTTATTCGTACAGAACACTTGTTTTTAAATGCTAAAATTGTCCATTCTGTTATTAGTCCACTCACGTTGTTATTAAACACTTTTAAACCTTCCGTAAAATGCGTATTATACAAAGTGATACTTGAATATATGCACAAATAAATTTAGATAGATTGAGAAAAACAAAATTAATGGTGGAACTTATTAAAATAAATCTTGAAAAACTTTCGAAATTGCTATTTTTGCAGGAATAACCTACTATCAAACTTTAATAGACTATGTAACAAAGTCCCTTTGAAATGTTATCGAATTCATCAGAGAGAAAAAGGAATTAGTATTAAGAATGCAACTTATGACCTTTTACATTCCTAACTCATTTTGCGTATCAACGAAAAAAGCTTTGGGAGAAGAAATAGAGGAAAAACCACAAATGAACTGAAGCGCGGCCATTTTTATTAGAAACAACTTCCAAATAAACTGTTGATGCTCCGCCCATTACGTTGCAAACATTGCTTCTTTCCTCTTCGATAAAGATAGCAGTTACTGTTCCAGCGGAGCGGACGCATAAAGCGCCATCTGTTATCAAATATTATCAACCTCTAAATTGCGTGCTTGATATGTTCTTTGTTGTTGTTTGGATTTTTTGTATTTTTATGCATGATGTGTTCTGAAGTGTTTCAGAATATGAATTTTTAATTGAGATTGCTTTTTAACACGGCATTTCGGCGTTTATTATGCTGCGAAAACACTTTCTCCTTCACAGTAAAATGACTGCAAGGAAAACAATTTACAGGAAATATTGGAACAATAGTATGGACTTTTTAACAGCCAAATTGAAAAGAAAAAAAAGTTTGCATTTAAAATACTTTTTTATCAATATTAATTATGAAATTAATTTTAGCTCAATGATAAATAAAGTACTTTTGTTGAACATTTTGTTTCGCTTACGAACTTAGAAAATGTTTTTATTCGATTGAACAATATTTTGCATAATAGCTAAAAAAATAACTTATATTTTAAAAGGTCTTTACCTTGAAAATAGATTATATGACATAATACATGACATATAGACATAATACATGAATTTATATTATTCTCAAAAGAAAAAAAATAATGAAAATTACTGATCTTTTTTGTAACTTTTTTTCCAAGTCTAGCTGCTCTCAAAAAACCTCCGCTGTAACACAAAAAAAATAGCCGATATTTTTCAAGAAATGCAAATAGATTAGAGTAAATTGCAAAATAACGAAATAGGGGGAATTAAAAACAATTACTGTGTTTTAACGAATTTCGAAAAAGTTTTAAATGTATTTTGAGGTTACGGGCAGGGACGTCATTTCAAGTTTTTCCAGAAGGGGGGGGGGGGGCAAAGGGTCCAAACACAATGCAATTTCACCAGAAAACATCAAAAACCACGCCCACTCATATGTAAATGCATTGGTTTCTCAAAGCCAGGGGCGGGGGGCAATTGACCCCCCTGCCCGCCTAAATGACGGGCCTGGTTACGGGCTGTAGTTACATTGCAGCGGTTGCCACAAGGTTAAGGGGCATTTCACGGTATTTGTGACATAGGGGTGTCCGTAACAAAACTTTTTAAAAGTTTAAAATTTTTATACATATTGAAAAAGTACGTTCTTAAGTATATGAATATGATATTGTTTTCATAGTTCACTTTATATTATGTTTGTAATTGCACTCAGAACATTGAAAATACAATTTTCACTGTTACGGACTCCAAATTGAAATTTTGTTTAAATCTGGCTTTAACTGATTTTTAAGCCAAAACTGGTACTTGAGACGGATAAAAAAAAGCTCACCTCTAATATAGCTAACAATTTTAATCAAAATTGCGTTCTATAAAAAATTATGGATTGTGAATATGATGACTGTAGAGTCCGTAACAATAATTGGAATAAAAGTTTAGTTTTTAAAGAAAAATTCAATGTAGAGTCCATAACGGTTAAAATTGCATTTTCAATGTTCTGAGTGCAATTACAAACATAATATAAAGGGAACTATGAAAGCAATATGATATTCATATACTTAAGAATGTACTTTTTCAATATATATAAAAATTTTAAACTTTTAAAAAGTTTTGTTACGGACATCCCATGTCACAAATACCGTGAAATGCCCCTTAAACCAATTTTTTTTCTTTTTTTTAGTTTATTCATAACTTATGTATATTAACTTTTAGAAGAACTTTGATGGCAACTATGGTAACATGATTGTATAAAACTGACTGATTGGTTCGCCAGTGTTATGTCTTTTTTTTTTTTTTTAATTTTTTTAAGCATTGAGAATTTCAATAATTTATAACTTAATTTTTAACTGAACTTCATAATACAGGGCTCCAAACCCTAATTGACTTTTAGTTAGTTACTATAGTGTAAAGGGACATAAATTCTAAAAATAAGAAATAAAAAAACAGCAAGGGACTTTTGACTTAATGTTTAAAGCTTAAATTACGAACGCGCCTATTAATGGACAGTAACCAGTAAACCAGTAATGGGCCATTTTGTTAATTCATTGTAACCGGCTGAACCTTAATTTTTAACAATAAATTATTGTTTTTTAAATAAAACTACTTCTGCCTATAACGTAGGTCCATAAACCTATATATTCAGTTCGTTCCTGATCATTGTTTCAGTGTTTATAATAATAATAATAATAACAATAATAATAATTATTATTATTATTAAAGCCTGTTTCTGAAGTTATTTTCTCTGTCATAATGCCCTCGTCTTACTTCAGTATTTTTGAGTATTGCCAAAAACAATGTATAATAATTGTAATCCAGTACTTCCGCTTTTTAAAGGTTACCAATAAATAAATAAATAAGTAAAAGTAATTTTCAAGTAAATTTTGTCAATAAATTCACAAACTAGTTTCAAGACTGAACTTAAGCAAGCATGTGCTTAGGTTTTGTTCATTTTAAGCTTTTCAAATAATTCAGGTTTTACAAGCTTTTCTTAATTAACTAGTTATTACTTATTTTCTAGTTAACTCATAGTTTAAAAAAGTTTTTAAAAACTTTATTTTATGCTTGCTTTGTTTGCAACACACTTGCTCAAATTGTTTTTAAAGTCAAGCATTCAAACTTGCAATATTTTGAGCAGAATAGTGTTAAATATTCTCATTTTCTGAGCAATACATTTTTATTACAACGAAAGAGAATACGTTTTTTCTTTTCTTCTTAGTTTTAAATAAGGATTAGTAATAGGTAAATCTGTTTTAAATAACAAAATGGAAACACTTTAATAAAATAGGTATATTTTTTAAATTCTGAAGACAATTTTGAGATTGATTGACAGTATAAAATAAAATAAGTACAGTGCACGCCGGTTACTCGAATCAGTGTTTAATTGAATCAACCGCTTTAATGAATCAAATCATCTGAAAAAGAGCAAAATCTAGCTTTATTGAATTAGTCTGAAATCAAAAACTGAAATGATTTCATTAGCAAATATGTTTTCGAAGGTATTAACATGGACTATTATTGTTTTAAAATTTAAACGTAATTTAAAAATAGCATAATTTAAAAATTTTTTAATAAAAAAGCGGTATTTTGACTTTTAAGTGCTGTAAAAAAAAGTGAAAATTAAATTCAAGAAAACGAACTTGAAATTGTTACATGCAGAAATTTATTTAAATAACAAAATAGCCTTTTTTTAATTTTAAATTATCCAGTGACGAGGAATTTTTTTGTATCTCATTAAACGTACCCTCCCCCCTCCCCACTAAAAATAAGTGGTTCATGATTGGCAGCGGTTCCTGTCTCCCCAAGCTCAGTGGCGCCAATCCCCTCCCCCCCCCCCCCAAATTTTTCACAAGCCTCTTGTGACTTTTATTTTTATTTTGACCAGCCTCTTTATTCTATTTATTATTTATTATTTTTTATTTTTTTTTAAATATCATTTATTTACTTTTTTAAATCATAGCTATTATTTTTTTATGTATTACTAATTTTTAAAAGTTCGATTATTCGCTTTTTCCCCTTCCAGCCACGCCAAACACACATATACGCGCACAAAAAATATATATATAAATGTGTGTGTGTGTACCTTTTCAAATCCACATTTTACTTCGGATCTGGACGAAATTTGGCGGGGAGATACTTGGGCACCCGGGAAGGATCATAAGGTGGTTTTTGAGGGGGAAAAAGTACCGATCCGTTCGAATTTCGAATAAAGCACTTCAAAATGACTCTTTCTACTTTAAAATGGCTCTATCTAGCGAAATACTTATTGGATCTTCTCGATCTTGGTCTCATTCGAAATAACGCAAAAAATACCTGTTAGGAAAGTTTCCTTGCCGAAGGTATTCAAAACCACTAATCGCTATCTCCACCCTGAAAAATGGTACTGGCGTTTTTAAACTTGGAAATGTCCATTTTAAATTGGATTTATAAAAATCGTCTGCACGAGCGTGGAAAAAACATTAAATAGCGTGAAATAAATTATTGCTAACAAAAAGGTGTTGCCATTTTGTTCTTGAACATAAACAAATAAAATTCTTACTTTTGCTTTCCCTGTAGCGGAGATTTAAAACTTTTTTGGCGATTGATTCATTTATCGTACTGCGCAAAATGTCGACTTTAATCTAATCAGGACTTTTATAGAACCGCGTTACTTGACATAAATTTTATTCTCAAGGTATACCGGGCAGAGCCGGGCCACGCAGCTAGTTAAGAAATAAAAGAAATAATTTAAGTAAAAAAATAACTTAATGAATAACTTTTATTTAAAAAAATCCGTAAATAATTTAAATTAAAAAACAAATTAATAAATAATTCAAATAAATAAATAAATTAGTTAAAAATAATCCCCCTCAAAAATTTTGCTCGCGCAACTTCCGCCCCGTATGGCCATCCCTGATGATAGTAACTTTCTAGCTTCAAACATGATTTCAGTATGCTAAAAATAATCTAAAAACATAAAAACTTCAATGGCAGCAATTTCATCGCAGGCTAGTGTTTTCGAAGCTGTATTGCAAAACAATAAATTTTGTTGACTATTTCCGACAAATTATTCTTTTTAGAGTTGAATGTTTGTAATTGCTTCCAAAAGTTTACTTTCCTAATTTTACTAAACAGTTATCCCCATTAAAAATTTATAACTTCAAATAATCTTATTCAAAAATCGCAAAAACACGATTGTAAATTCTTTTGAAATCAACAATAGTTGCAGTAATTAATCATATTAGTAAAACTAATTATCAAAAAGTAAGTGTTTTCTGCGGTCAAGAACTAGTACTACAAATAAAAACTACAAATAAAACTATCTCCCACACTTTTGTGTAAAATAAAACTCCATTCTAAAAAGTGAATCGAACAAATAGTTATAAAAACATTGAATGAAAATACGAAACGTAAGCGCTAACAGCTTTAGAAAGATCCAAGCAGAAATGTAACGTTTTTCTTTTATTTTTTAAAACTTTCTTACGCTCGTGTTTAATTTAACATTACAATAATAATTATTATTAGTACTAATGCTTTAATAATTTACAATAGAAATGGTGAAATACACTTAAAGTTACCTATATTCTCGTCTAAAATTATCCTAATTAATTAAAATAACAAATAAATAAACAGTAAGTCATACAATTACGCTACTTTAAAATGGAAAAAAATAGGTTGCATGAAATCTTTTTCATGCATACTATGAACTACATTAGCTAAAAATATCGTACCTACACTCGTTAGCATTTTGTAGAGAGCTTTTAAAACTTTTATGTTTTCACATAATTATATTAAATAACAATATAAAAAAGTAATGTTCTTAAATTTTAAGATTAATTTTCACATTTTAAGAAAAAATTCAACAGCAATAGCAGTATTGATATTTATATAACAGTAATAATAATAATAATCGTAGTAGTAATAATAATAATAGTAATAACAATAATAACAACAATAATAATGTCAATAAAAATGCTTTTGAACTTTTATACGTACTTTTCTTGTATGTTTATCAATATTTTGAGACTTAGTCTATACTCTAATTGGAATTTATTTCATAATATTCCGTGCTTTTTGTTGTGTGAACACCATCGAAGAAAAAACTATCATAAATATGGAAAAAAAAAACACTTTGAATACTATTTAAAGCAATAAATTTCACTGTGGACACTAATGTTACAGGAAAATTTTATTTTCTTCAAAATGCTTCCTGACGGGACAAGGACTTATCCTTGCTGCAGGAACTGCCCAGAGACCCAACTCACACCAAGACACATCTTCGAATGCCCAAGCGTTACTGCAGCAATCTTGAAACTCGGTTTGCTACCAGATAGAGATCTCCTGCAAGAGACCCTCTACTGTCCTGAGGCACCGAAGTTAGCGGCTACGGTCCATCGGACCTTCGACAATATTTAGCACAATCCGTAGACACGACATCATCATCATCATCAAGTAAAACCTCAAAAAGTGTTCTGATATTTAAGGCAGAATTTTTATTGCTATTTTTTTTCTTTCTTTTTCTTTTTTTTTTTGTAATAATTAGTCTTTTTTAGTCAAAAACTATCTAAATAGCGTACATGCTCCAGTTATGGCCACGTTTAGAGAAAGTTTGAAAAAGAAAATTCATAGAAAATGACTGACTGCAGTGTATTTATTCATGCAAATACCATTATTTAGTATATTTACTTGGCTCTGTAACTATTTTAAAATATTATAATAGAACATTTTTGATTTTGAGTAAAAAATTACCAAATATTTTTTCGTAATTTGTACCAGTTATGGGCACCTCTACACCAGTTTTGGCCACATTCATGTACCAGTTATGGCCACATCAATATGATTTAACTTTAAAAGTATGCTTAAAAACTCAAGAAAAATTTTAAGTACTATAATGTAATGTAATGAGTTATTTGTATGTAAATATATATAAATATACTTACATTGTATTTTTTAACCAACAATAGGATAAAACTAAATATTAGTTAATTTTGCAAGTCACATTTTAGTAAGCCTTCTTTGATGTTTTATTTTTGCAAATTTTTTTCCTTTATTTCTCTTCTAAGAATATTTTGCTTTAATCAGAGGTAATTACAGTACTCTTTGAAGCTTCTTTTTTTACCAGCTGTTACAGGTTGATCACTAGGCCATAAAAGAGAAGTTTGGATATCAGGAATAATTCTCATCTTTTCACGGTTAGACTACTATTCACGTTAGAATTAAAATCGTGCACGTCCGCTGCATTTTTTTTTTTAATTTATCATCTGCCAATTTTAGCTTTTTTTAAAGTCATCATCTTTGTTTTCAAACTAACGTTTTGGAAATAAATTCTTCTATTCTACTGGATGTATTACCAGCGCTTTAAAAATGAAGCCAGAAGAGTAGCATTCCTTTTTGTGGCAGGATAATGCCAATTTCATCATTGAAGGTCTGGTGGCTATGCCCAGAATTATATTTAAGGTAAAGAACGTTATTTTTCTCTTTTTACCTCTTAACTCAATTACACAGTACAGGTAGAATTATTCTAGAAAAAAAAGAAGGATTGTTTTAATTTGAATGGGATAACATCGGAAAAGGTATTTCTGACAAATAAAAAAATAAAAAACCTTTCTAAGTCAAATGATTTTTGTGTTATCCTTCGGAGACATGATATTGTCAGGAATTTGGAGAATCACCTATACTTCAAGTTATTTTATTTGCAAACAATTTAAATAATGAACTATGTAGCCAAAACTGGTAAATATAATAGATTTCATGCTCCAGTTTTGGCCACCCTCTATTAAATATTAAAAATAACTATTTTGAATGTAAAATCAAAATAGAACGAAAGCTCAGCTCATAAAAGCAAATGTCAATCAGTTTTAAGAACAATTTCTGTTTCTCTAAGTCAGATGTTAAAGGAGTAAGAAAACGTAGTTCCTTAACAAAAATCTTAACAGTTATGAGCAAAGAACATATTCTAAAATATTTATTTTTCTTGAAAGTCATATGTTCTAAAAAAAATTAACCATTGAGGTTGCAATTAATAAAGAAGGGTTTGTTTTGGTTTTTAAAAAGAACCTGATTGGTTATATAAATATGAAAAGTTAAATATTGGAGAAATTGACAGGAAGTGGCCATAACTGGAGCATCTACCCTATAATGTGTTTTAAGCATTTTTAATAAATAAGGAAAATAACTTTATATGCTGAGAAGAAAAAAAAAGTATACGCAATTCTTAATTTAAAATTACGCTACAAATTCACGTCGGAAACACACTTGGAACACTTTTAATCAGTGTGCAAACTATTATTCTATTGAAAAATCAAGGTTAATAATTCATGGTGAATAATACAGTTACTCATGATGACAGGTCTTGCTAAAACAAACTATTTTGCACTAGGTTTGTTAGAAAACGTTTAGAATATAAACATTTAGATATAAATAAAAGCGTAAGCCTAATTCGATAAACATAAAATAAATGAAACTAGCTGCCAGGGCAGCTAGATTAGCTTCCTGCGGCATGTTGATGCATAACGTCCCCCTTCTCTAACTTTTAACTCATTCTGAAGTTATATTATTTGATAGAATTTAATGTTCATTCGATTTCAAGACATACCACGCACGTGGCCCGGCGTTGCACGGGCACTTCGTGCCTTTAAAGTAGTGAGGAAATTTTCAAGAAACTACTCCCCGCCAAGGCGGCTCGTTAACAGGCGCTTCACGCCTTTACTTTTTTCCTATATAAAAAATCATTCGAATTATTGAGATACTACGCGCCTTCAAGATGGTGAGTAGAGTTTCAGTAAGTTCAGCTCACTCAAAGAAAAAAAGCAGACATAGACACTCAGTTTTTAATATAAGTAGATGGCTTTTCAACAAATGAAGGTTTCAAAATATTACAAGTAGCTAGCGATAAAAAATTCTACGTAAGTGGCCCGCTTATGAGTTTCGTGTTTGATTTAGTTAAGCCTTCATTCAAAATTCTCATTATCATTGTTATTACTGTTTCATAGCAACGACGGTTTGGCAACAATGGATTTCATATTTAATCATTTATTAGGCTTAATCGCTTTAAATTTGACTATTTATTAATTGATATCTTCGCTAATTAAAATCGTATAATTATATAAATTGAAACTAATGAAGCTTGAAAAATTACCTATCGATCGGTACCTGGTTCGACTTTCAGGTCATTGGCGTTCAGGAGAAAGAAGCGTGACATAGAAAGAAAGATAGTTAGAGAGATACTCAGTTTTTAATATTAAGTAGATGCCTCAACAGCAGTGCATAAAAAAAGAGTGGAGCTGTTTCCTTTCGTTCGGTTTCCATGGAGATGACGCAAAATTTCTAAATTTAATACTCCTATTTCAAAGTAACAGGATATAATTAGGGGTTTCAATCCTGTTCGGATTCTAATTTCACGGAATTTCGGGATTGGTTGGTGCGAATCCGGCGGGATCTCGGGATTTCGCGGGATTATCTCTAATTAAGGTTTCATAGCAACAAACCTTTTTGCTTAAATTTTGAGTATATATAATCTCCACCAATAGTTTAAATTTTACATTTTTTTCTTTTGTATAGAAATTAACAAGAAATTTTCCGCGACTGGAAAGTTATAATATATATATAGCTAATTTCTTTTATTTTTAAATTTTTGCAAACAATCTTTTTTTTTTTCTTCCTTATTTTCTGTACTTTATCTCTTCTTCATTTCTCTCTTTTTCTTCCAATATGTTTTCTCATTCTCTTTCTTTTGTATCCCTTTATATTCTCCCCCATCTCCTCTTCTTTACATTTCTGTTTTCACTTTTGCTTGTTTTTCTTTCATTTACTTTTTATTTTCCTCCTTCTTTCGTTCCCCTAATTTATCTCTCTTTCCTTTCCTTTTCGAAGATCGTTCGAATTTTTATTCATTCCTGAAATTTGGAACATAATGTTTCTTGAATTAATAAATTAAGACAAAGATATGACATTATAAAAACATAACACATTTATTAAATTTATTACGGAAGAAATCTGGTTTTTGATACAGGAAAAATTTGGAACCAGTTTGGTAACAAAAGCTTTTGTGGTCTGCTAAAGTTGTCCCAAAATTATCCAAACGTTTAATGTAATTGTTTAAACATTTTATTTACCTTCAAGTTTTAGTCATATAATAACCAGTTATAGTTATACTACTTGAAAGTATGTGGCATTATACAGTTTATACGAAAATTCTATCAGCAGAAAGCTCTTCGGTATAATTTTAAAGAAAAACGTCAACACTAATAAAAAATTGTTGCTGAAATTTGCATGAACATAGAAACATTGAGTCTAAAAAGTTAGTGCCTATGAAAAAATATTTATATTTAAATATTTGTCTAGCAAATTTAGGTTTTGCAGCATTTTTCTGCTTGTAAAATAGCCCGAGCAAAACATATTCTCCTTTTCCAATAGATGGCAGCACACATGATTTCTCTGGTTGTCACTCCGAAAAGCTCTGTTCTCCATTTTGTCACGGATAAAGATAATGTAATTCAGAAAAGGAAAGATCAAGAAAAATTATCTTCGGAGTCAATTTTGAGTTTTGCTTTGGAGCGACTCTCAAAAAGAGTCGAATACGTTCTCAGGCTAATATCATTAAGAATTTTTGTTTTCCTCATAAAACCAATTTTTACATTGCAATAATTCTTATTTTTCAGCGAAAAGTATGATGGGCAAACAAATTCATCATTTATGCTTTGGTAATTCGTTGTTGGCTCTACTATAAATGCGAGTTAAAACGCTTCAAATTTTAATTCCGTCATTTTTAGTAGTATGTTCTAGATGAATTTGCTTACAATGTCAAAAAAAAAAAAGAATAATTTTAATAGGAACAATAAACTTTGAATTTGTTTGTGACGAATAAAAGCTTTCATAACCTAAGATCGCAGCTTTGAAACATCATTTTTTTTCCAACTTTTTCTCTCTCTTTTCTAATGTTTTAGTTGATTCGAAAAGTTAGTTTCGAATACATCTCAGAAGATCTTATCAAATGTTTTATTGACACTAAATACCACACCAAAAGAATGGATAAATCGGAGTATAAATAATAAATCGGAATGTTATATAAAAGTTACACCACAATAGTAATACATAAAGAATTTGTCAAAAAATAAATCTATATATATATAAATGAATGTTGGTGTGTGTGTGTGTGTGTGTGTGTGTTCCCTAAGATCTCAGAAACTACCAGGGAGATTTGGCAGAAACTTTCACCGTTTGTCCCTTTTGGTACTGGAAAGGTTTAGAGACCAGTTTCAACAAAATCCGATGGGTAGTTATTTTTTTATTTCAATTTTAGACCTGATTCTGGCTTTGTAATTTCAATTTAAAACTCCATTTTCGAAGGCTTTCATCAAACCAATCGAGTATTTAGTGTATCAACTCAACTCTCTGGCAAATAGTTGGAATTGTTTGCTACCGAAAATTTGGCGATCTTTTAAATCGCGCCAAGAGCCCCCAATAATGGAAGTTTTCCCAATAACTATCTCAAGTATAAAGGATAAAAAAGGTATTTGATTAACAGATTAATCTTTTTTTAAAAACAAATGAGATTCAGTTTCATATTTCGGAACTCCTTTAGATTTGTAGAGGCTTAGATGTCATGCATTATTTTCCAGACGAACACTATTTTGTTCTTTATACCTATTGCTGTTTTCAATCAAAGTATGTTACTATATTTTCTCGCCAAACATCCAATCAATAGTTCGTTTTCCTGTATATACTATTTGCTATGATGCACCGCAATGTTGGAAATTAAAATAAACGCCTTACGGAATGGTGTACCTTTAGCGCCAAATATAATATTCAAATTGATTTCAGATTGCCAAAAAGTAATTGATTAGTGCATTTTTACAGCGTAATTGTTCATATGTAAATTTTGCTTTATTGTTATTCACCTTTTTTTTTAATTTCCGGGTGCAGTTGGCGGTCTACTTTTTTGAATTGATCAGTGCATTTTTACAACGTAACTGTACATGTTTTTTTTTTTTTTTTGTTCACCATGCTTTTTTTTCTGAACTTAAGGGAGCAATTGATGGTCTGCTTTTTTGGAATGTCCAGTGCATTTTTAGAACGTAATTGTAAATGTGTAAATTTCTCATTGTTATTGTTCACCGTGTTTTTTTTTTTTTTTTTTGAATTTAGAAGAGCTATTGATGGTCTACCTTTTGGATTGTCCAGTGCATTTTTGCAACGTAATTGTAAATGTGTACATTTCTCTTTATTTTTATTCACCGTGCTTTTTTTATAACTTTAAAGTAGCTATTCATGGTCCAGTCACAATACATTTTATGTGTCTCTACATTTTATTTTCAAAACGAAGATCTCTTTTCACGATTTGTGGAGAGCTTCTTCGTCTTGATGTGTAAATAAAATTCCTATCTAAAGTAAAATTATGTGTAAAGTTTTTCATTGTTCAGTATTTTTTTATTTTTATAAAAATAATTGGTGGCCTATTTGTAGATTTTTCAGTGCGTAATTTCAACTTTGCTTGATTTAGAAGTTTTAAAATCTTTCATGCCTATTTTCAACAACGCTTTATAGATTTTTACATCCAAAACACCATGCGGAGACGAAATATACATCTAGGCAGAACAACGTCTGCCGGGTTCTGCTAGTTATCTATAAAATAAGAGGTGTACGTAGTCTAAAAATGTTTTTATGGCTATCGAAAAATATAAAAAGTAAAATAAAAACGCAACGAAAACCATTAATGAGAGACATAAAATAGATATTTTTTGCTGTCTGTTAATTTTTACAAAACTTAAATAAAAAAACGTTTATATATACCGCTGGACAAAATTATAGAATACGAATTTTGAAATTGGTTATAGTAATAACTTTCCTGAATTTTATTTTATTTTGCTGAACTAAATGAATTATTGAAAAAATAGTTCTTGCTTCAGTATAGCTTATAATTTAAATAAAAACAATAACGTACATGCAATAAAATGTCAAAAATGTTTTAAATTCTGAAGACTTCCTGTCAGTTCTTAAATAATTTACCATGAAATCTGTACACAAATATATGCTCAAAGGAGGAAAATGATTGATTAGTAAAATTTTGTTCGGACCAGTTTATTTACAGACATAACATGAGCCAATGTTGCGATTAGTCGTCAAAGTTGAATATTTTTTTTAAATTAATGACAACCAGATAAATAAATACAGTTTAATAAATAAACACCGTTTTGCTTAAAAAATAGAAGAGTATAAAACAACAAAATAGTGCATAAATGAGCAAGAAAATTGCATACTAGTGCTTTGGCGCTTAAAGAACGCCCTTTTCACTGCAAAATATTTGAGCTTATGGATGAAAGACGTTCGGCAAAAGCTTTTGTTGGATGTCAATTTTAAAAATCTTCTGTGCTTTGAGTTCATTCAAGGCTTGACGCAAGTAGATTTTACATTAAAAAGCGGGAGAGGAGAGGAGGGGGTATAAAATCAAGTCTTTTAAAGGAAGAACACCAATAGAGATAAACTAAAAAAGTAGAACCTCATCCAAACACAAACTCACCAGAGTTTAATGCCCACCATTTAAGATTTTGATAAGAAATAAAAATGTCATAATCCTTAGTGTCATTTCTTTTTTAATACGCTTTTATTAGTTTCACATGTGGGTGTGTTTGTATGTATAAGATGAAATAATATATAATAATATTGAATATAATAATATTGTCTCTTACTTGTGGTTATTCTTTTTTAATGGATTAAAGCACTGTCCAGTAAAGTATCTTTGATCAGCCATAGTTTAAATTTTAAATAATATTTACATTTTACCCTAGATTTACAAACACTTAATATTTAGACGGCTTTTAACATTACTGAGTACTACATTAATTTTAGTATATACAAAATAAAAGAATTTGAAACTAAAATTTCAATTTCCTTTGATTCACTAATTCCCTAACAGAAACTCAGTATTACCACTATCTCTTCAACCTACTCCAATAAGACAGACATCTGACTTTGGCGCTCCATAAGTCATAATTCACACTGAGCTTGAAACAAGGAAGATGGCGATTTACAAAATATATCTTGACACCTTACATCCACCAGATGTATCTGAATACATAGTTTTATACTTTCTTCCTTGGTTATACCTAATGGAACCTTATCTAGATGTGGTAACAAATTTTTATTACATTTTCCATCCTTCTTTTGAAATTATGAGATCATCTTAATGACTACAGAATTACTTACAAGCATTTTTATTTTTTAATAGCAAATTACCATTCAAATAATTAATTTAATTTAATATAGTTACATTTTTAACTAGCTGTCGTGGCCGTCACGAAACTTTCTTCTATATCTATCTTATGAATTCATCTTATACATTTATAGATGAATATAAAAATCCAAAGAAAGCTATAAATTTGATTTTTACTCCAGAGAAGCCTTATTTCAAAATTTTTATTATGATTACTATTAATATTGTTGTTGCAAGGCAACAAATTTTTGCAACAATGGGCTGAAAATTTAATCATTTAATGGGGAAACTACATTAAATTTACTGTTTTTTATAATAACTTTTTAAAACTAAGTTTTTTTAGAAATAAATCATAGCCTATCCTGATACCTGTTAATGTAGCCATCTACGGTGAAAAAAAATGGTTAAAATCGGTCCAGTAGTTTTAAAGATTACCCCGGACATACATACAACAGTAGTCATTTATGTATATAGACTATCATTAATACTAAAGGCTAAACTATATTACATGTTGATGTGTTGTAAGTGTTTCAGTTGTTTCTGTAACTCTGAATAAAAAATTAAATTCGGGCTTTTTGCAAATATAAAAGTAAGATTTTTTATACTATTATTAATACTAGAGGCTTAACTATATTACATGTTGATGTATTAGCCAATTTTAGTTTGATTTACTTTAAGAGCGTATTTTTTAGTTTTTTAAAACTATAATTAGATTTAAAGCAGATATTGCATATAATTAGATTATTTAAGCATATGCCTCTGATTACCTAATCTAGAAAACTACCAGTCATAATATGACTAGTTCAAATTTCTTCTCCATTTCCATTCAATCTCATTTTTAGAAACAAGACATCTAAGTAGGGTCCTATCACAATCCGTGATTGCGAAAAATATAACTGGGATTCAAGACATCAAAATTCAACTTGAATGCTAGTGGCTGGATGCTGGATGTTTTTTTTTTTTTCACTTTTTTATCTCCATATATCAAAAAAAAAGTAAGCTCAAAGATATTGTGAAAGGATTTTTGTGGCTGGCCTACGTCCTGGCGTCCCTATAGCACCTACAGACTTGAAACTTGGTACAAAATTAGTTCGAAACCAGTAGATTTGCACCTCGGAGCCATTTTTCTTAATTTTGAATTAGTTTTTTTAAATTCATTTTTTAAACATAAATTTCACATACTTCACCAAATTCGATAGGAAAAAAATCCCCCCACTCCCTAATGTTACATTGTTAGGAAGAATTTTTTTTTTCTGAAAAATAAAACCTCTAGCAGCACAATCTCATCGGCCGATGATCGGCCATTCATCGAAACCCGATGAAATTCTCATCGGCCGATGATCGAATTCCGATGAGTTTTCATCGGGAATCGCTCCAATATGTCTCATCGGCCAAACAGAATCCGAGCAGCAAAATCCGATGAGTTTTGCTCGAAATACGATGAGATTTGGAGCAATTTACGAGCAGTGCAGTCCCGTGCCGATGAATTTAGGATCAATTTTGGATGAAAATACGATGTGATTTAGATCAATACGCGAGCAGTGCTGTTCCGTGGCGATGAATTTAAGATGAAAATACGATATGATTTAGATCAATATAAGAGCAGTGTAGCTCGTGGCGATGAATTAAGGATCAATTTTGGATGAAAATACTATGAGAGTTGGAACAATATGCCAGCAGTGTAGCTCCGTGGCGATGAATTTTCGATCAAAATAGGATGAGAGTTGGATCAAAAGACGAGCAGTGTACTTTCGTGGCGATGAATTTTGGATCAAAACACGATGAAAGTTGGATCAATATACGAGCAGTGTAGTTCCGTAGCGACGAATTTTGAATCATTTTCTTTTTTTTTCTTCTTTCAAACAGGGCATCAGTAGACACAACGTTTTGCAGACCTAATGCGATCCCCCAATTAAGCATCCATTCTTTCACATAGCATCAAAATCGGCGGAATACGATTACCACTTGAATTTTGACGCCCGCTTCGGTATCGAACCCGGATTATCGGCGCAGAAAGCCGACGCTCTACCACCACGCCACCAAGTCGACGATAATTGAGACCAACACTGCATATTTAATAAAAATTTGAGATTGGGAAAATTTTCCCCGGAAAATTTGATTATTAAGAACCTCTTTCCGATGAAATCTGTAGCTTGGCATATTTTCATTGGGAAATTTGATCGGAAGTGCATAGTTTTCCGATGAAACATAACTCGGCTAATTTTCATCGGGAAATTTGATCGAACCGATATTGTTTCCCGATGGAATACAGCTCGGCATATTTTCATCGGAAATTTTGATCGGAAGGATATAGTTTTCCGATGAAATATAGCTCGGCTAATTTTCATCGGGAAAGTTGATCAGAAGGATATCACTTTCCGATGGAATATAGCTCGGCTTATTTTCATCGGGAAATTTGATCGGAAGTGTATAGTTTTCCGATGAAACATAGCTCGGCTATTTTTCATCGGGAAATTTGATCGAACCGATATTGTTTCCCAATGGAATACAGCTCGGCATATTTTCATCGGGAATTTTGATCGGAGAGGATGTAGTTTTCCGATGAAATATAGCTCGGCTAATTTTCATCGGGAAACTTGATCGGAAGGATATTGTTTTCCGATGGAATATAGCTCGGCTTATTTTCATCGGGAAAGTTGATCGGAAGGATATCACTTTCCGATGAAAAGTAGCTCATCGAAAACCGTGCTCGGATACTGATCGGAACGATGTCATCGTGTGTTACGGGATCAGTTTACGAGGAGTTCGATGATCCGCCGAGCAAAATCCGATGAGTTGATGCTACTTGGACTTGGGATGTTTGTTCCATTTCTCTCCGTTAATTGCAACAAGAGATAGATGGGATTCTAATTCAGCCATTTTTTTCAAGGCTCACCTTGAGCAAAATTACATTACAATCAACCAAACTGCTCCAAAACCTTTTCAACAAGGTTGTATTCGAAAAACAAAACCGATGACTCTTCTTTTGTTTATTGCTCGTCTTAATTCAACAATTTATACACGATTGCTTTTATCGCATACTTTCTTTATTTTTTTTTAATATTTCAGAAAGGTTTTCATTATTCTTAGGGTATTTTATTTTGTTTACGTGATTTCATATGAATTACATCGCGCGCTTGAATTTTTTTTTTCTGCGAGGGAAAGGAGCTGAATTTTCTGCTTGATCTAGATAATTTACTATGTTTTTTAATAATATATATATTTTTTTCGTTTTTTTAATCAGGATAGGAGGGCCGGTGTCTTTTTTATTTATTTGGCGCATTATTTTAAATTGTAAAGGAACGGTTTCTGTGCTTTAAAAATTTATGTTCGCATTTCAGTTATAGAAAATGATTATTTTCATCAAAAGGGGGGGGGGGGTATTTTCTTTTTCAGCGGGTATGCCGTATTCGGTGCATGTAGTTGATTTGACTCTAAACCACCAGAAGCAGGTTGGTGATCGAGCCGCCGAAGGAGGTGAGGTAGTAGCCGCAGGTTACGAACGGGGGTTGGTGAGCGAAGCGAGCAGGGGGCGGAGCCCCCTGGTGCTTAAAAAGAGAAAATTAAATTTTTCTTGTTGTAGGACGCGTTTTGGGTCACTTTATATCTGTAGATTTCAGTACGCAAGTCGATATTCGACCATCCCATTATAACGACCAGTGATACAGACCCCAACTTTATCCTTATTATATACTTTATGTTAATTTGTTTTCGTTATAACGACCTTTATGTATCGTTCAGTCCAATATAGCAACCAAATTCGTTGGACAATATTTCTGGCTTTTTCCGAACAGTAATAACTTTGATTATTGTTTACGAACAAAGCTCATGGAGTCTTGAGTATTCAGAACAATTTTAACAAAAGAAAGGAAAAACTTAATGTATCATGTTTCGCATTAGGCCAGTGGTTAGGGAGTGGAAAAAAATCGAATTCGCAGCCACTGGCTAAAGGTGCAAAACGGTGGGAGGAAAAGATCACGGTTCTCCAAGAACATCGAGCAGAAAATCGAGCAGAACTCGGTGGAGAAAGAGAGAAGGGGAATACCTAAAAAAAAGTCGTAATACAAAAGCTGAAAAGAAAAAAAAAAAACATATTGTTGGTCAGAGTGCTGGAATTGTTGAAAACAATCTCTGAACAAAATTGCTACCCAACGAGATTTTTTTTTCTTAAGTTTACGTCTAGAAATGAGGAAACACTGTTTTATAAAAGTGCTATGCTTCGATAACAAAATAACTCCAACAGTTGACAAAAGGCAAATTAAGGTTAACTTGACATGTTTGCGTTGACAAGTTAACCATCTGACTGCTCAATTTTCTTAACAAAGTCTTTAAAAATATGCATATTTTTTTATGTGTGAAAAACCAATATAAAACGTATGTACTAAATTTACACATATTACGTTAGAAACTACCCTTAATATGATTCACGTTCTTTACACCGAATTCGAACAACAGTACTGTTTTTTTTTCCAATTTTTGAGCAATAAAAACCTCACTTTCGATGAAATCCTTTCTTTACTAAATTAGGAGATATTGGGCTTGTAAAATGGCCGAGCGGTCGGTGCAACTGCTTCAGAAAATTCATTGCTGACATTTAAACGATGGAATTGCGGAATAATATTTTAAATTACGTTGTGCACGTGAAAATCGAGGGATGAGCAAAGTTTGTTACTTCTTCGTTGCCCATAGAAATCGCGGATAAGCAACCAGAGGGTTAAGCGGATATATATTTTAAATCGTGTGCATCGATGCGTAATTTACTAGCATTATACTAACAGGTTGCGAATGATGCTTTACGAATAAAACAGGAAAACAAGTAATGAAAATATCTCTGTGTAAAATTGCTTCTGAGCTCGAGAGTTCGATTAACTTCCAATTTGACCTCTTTTAAATTCTTTATGTATCGCACATTCGGGGTCTAGTACCCTTTAATATTTCAAAAAATTGATTTGTTGTATTTAATTTCTTTTGGAGCTGGGAAATAATGGAAATATTTTAAGACAAACCCCGTAATAAAATTCCCAGTAGAACGGAAGATATGAGGAAAACAGCAGAAACCGAATTTTGCAAATCGCATTTGTTTACCATTATGATAGATGTTTAAAACCGACTTTTGAAGTTGATTTTCTCGAAACTACATTTTTACTCGTTGCGCGCAGCATTTCTCGGAAACGGATAATCTTAAGTGCACGAAACTTTATACAAGTGTTCATGTACTAATTATGCTTAATTTAATGAACCAAAATTTTTCTTGTGTTGAAACTTTTCCAATTGTAGCTATAAAAAGTTTCTAAAAATGCATCAAAATTTTTATTTTGAATTTAAAAATTTTATTTTGTGGGTAAGGAGTATTTAATCAATTTAATTCTTCGTCATTTTAAACATACATTATTTTTCTACTCTAGAAAAAAAAATTAAGTGGATATCTTGTTTTACAAAAGAGTAATGCTGCACGCAGTATGTTTTAACTTATCGGCAAACAAAAAATTTCACTTTATTAAAATAATTGCTTAAAAACTTCAAAAACACCCATAACTTACATTTTGGAATCGAAAAGATTAATAGAGTTGAATTCATACTTGGTTAAAATTTCATGAAATTAAACCTAATAGATCTTGAAACAAGTCACTTTTAAGTTTACCAATTTTTCGACATATATTCTTCACCGAAAGGGTACTAGACCCCTTAAATCGTGTGCATCGATGCGTAATTTACTAGCATTATACTAACAGGTTGCGAATGATGCTTTACGAATAAAACAGGAAAACAAGTAATGAAAATATCTCTGTGTAAAATTGCTTCTGAGCTCGAGAGTTCGATTAACTTCCAATTTGACCTCTTTTAAATTCTTTATGTATCGCACATTCTTACGATGAGTAAGCTACATTGATTGATCATCTATTCCTAAATACTTATACGCATTTTATCGACGTTAATATCCTGGTTGGCCATTTGACCTAAATCAAAATTTTCAGAAGTTTTGCTGAACTTGGACTTTGAGGTTTTCTTCCAGATGTCTATTTTGGAGCAGTAGTAGATATTCAATTAACTGTGTTTGTCAAAATTGATTTAGATGGGCAAACAGTCCTTGAATTAAAAATAATATCGGTATCAGAAAAAAAGGAAACAGTTAGAAGTCATCGCGACAAAATTTGGGTTTACGCTCTAAGAACAGCATTGTTTTTTTTTTCAATGGCACCGTCCCTTAGAGAAAATTTATACTTATATCCTCCCCCCCCCCATTACATTAACACTGTACTAATATACCCATTTCCTGCTTACGTAGTAGATGTAGCAGCAAGCGATCAAAGCTGCTTGTAAACTTAGTCACATTAATAATCGTTTTTCAGAATAGTTAAAAAGTGAGTTCTAATTATTTTAAAAAACTTGATAAAAAATTTAATCATTCAAAAACCGAAATTATTTCGGAACCCTTTTTAAACTCGTAAAGAAGAAATAATTTCACATTTCTAAGCATAATACAATCAAATCTGAAAGAACAGAATCATTACTGTAACAAAACATGTTAAAACCATCCTTTAATTAAATCATTAGCGCCGTTTTATAAAATCAAGCTTTCGAAAAGTACATGTTAAAAACGAGAAAAAATAAAGTAAACACGTTTTTTCTTGTAAACATCAGGATAATTGCAAACAAGAAAGAAATCTATACTCGACTGCAACCTTTCTTGACTATAGAGAAATAAGCTGAGACCAAACAAAGGAAGTAGGGGAGAGTGGTAATGAATGGGCCACTTTATGGTTTTGAATTTTTGTAATTTTTTCTAACACTTTGTTTTAACTCTAAATTGGTGTTTTAGTTACTTTATTTATCTGGCTATCTAAAAAAGTCATAAAAGTTGGATTAGCACCTGTCTATAATGAAATATAATAGAAAATTAAAATTTTGAAATTTGGCCCATTCAACCCCACCTATGGGGTTGAATGGGCCATCGAAGGTAATGAATGGGCCACTAAATGAATTCAATGAAAACATGTGGATTTAATCATTTATTTGCTGAATATGACAAAACAAATGTGGCACTTGACATGATGATACAAAATCATACTGATTTAAAATTATATAAACATCAAAACTGATGCAATTAAAATAAAACTGATGCATACCAATTGTAGCAGAAAAATGACTAAATAATGAGATTGTAAGAAATAAATAACATCAAATATATATAAAAAAATAACAGATAATACACACTATGATTTACCAAAATTTATATATTTCAAAAATAATATTAAAAATCACTTTCAAAAACTTCATCTTCATTTTCAAACTTGTCAAAATTCAATTTTTTTTAAAATTTACTAGACATCGGGAATAAGAAATATCTAACTTAAGTTATCAAGAAAGAAAATGAAATTTTACTGTGAGGAATATAATATGAAGGAGAGGGGGGGGGGGGCTTTTTCAAGCCACGCACTGCGACCAGAGGTCTATTGTACTATAGGAATATAATATAGATCTGCAAATTATATTTAGAAGTTACTACAAACCTATTTTGACGACAGTAATCTTTATCTATGACAGTCAGTTGTGTTTCATATTAATGCGAAAATCCAAATAAAAGGAAGAAAAACAATATTTAGGTGGCCCATTCATTACCATGACATAGTGGCCCATTCAGCCCCATCCATACTTTTGGAATACATTTAGGTTTTTTGAGTACATTGAATTTAGATAACATCAAAATACATCTTAAGATTAGTTTATAGATATGGAAAGACTAGCTTATACATATGTATGCAGTGAAATACTTGGTACATTTTAGCTAGGAAATGTTTTACTAAAAAGGGAAAAACTTACTTTTCAGTCAGATTCTTAACCATGCCACTCTAGTTCGACAATGGCTCAGCGCAAACGAATGAAAATTGGATGAGTTTAGTAGAACAAATAGCTACATCTATTGGTGGCATCAAAAAAAAATTCATGCAAATACTTTTTCATATTTTGTTAGTGGCCCATTCATCACCATGGCCCATTCATTACCACTCTCCCCTAGTTCCGGTGTCCGAATTTCGGGAGAAATTAGATCCTTCCCTTTAGAAATCAGATTAGAGTGTTTCATCTACGCATATGTAGCCTTTTTTTTTTGTTATAATGTTCGTAATTTTCTTAATATTTTCAATTCTGTGATTGATATTATATTTGCATTCGTTGGGGGGTAGGACGAAGAATGTTAGAAAATAATCCCTAATATTCATGTTTGAAAAAATCCAATTGTTCTGTACTACACTTGCTATATTTCTCATCTTTATTTTTATAATAACTTGCTTTTCTTTCAACTAGAATTTGATACAAAAACTACGTCAAACTAATTAATTCACCAGAAAGGTGTCATAAGTTCTTTAATAAAACTGTCCTAGTTGTTATTCCAATTTCCAGGTCGTTCATATCTTATAAGGTTTTTTCCAAGTTTAGATATTCCCAGAAGTTTTAACAGCAAATAGAGCATCTATTAAAGTTCAATCTATTTGTTTTACTATACAAAAAGGTGCTAAAACTGTAGGAAGTGTTGTACCTAGGTTTTTCTCTCATGATTAGATTATATGAAACATCTCTTTCTTATATAAGAACATACATATTTTGAGGCATATAAGAGACTGGATGTTTTCATATAGGCTCCCTAATTGACTAATAATAACTCAATTATCGCTTTATAATCAGCCAGAGTGATCATAGATTTATCTATAAAGTTATAAAAAGCTTACAGTTGAAGTTTCAAACTTGTTAAAGTATTTTTTAAGTTCTATGTGCAACATTCTTTTTTTTTTTTGTTGTTTGTTTAATTCTGTGGCAAACATTTTTTCGCATTAAAGTTATTAAAAAGAAAAGAATTTGTGAGGAATATGATGGCCAAAGTAAGCATGAAGTAAATATCTTTGCCTAAATTTCAGATTAGTTCTATGCCAGACTAACTACAATATTTTATTTTGTGCAATGAGTTTTTATAATTTAATTCATTCTTCTTGTGATACTGTTAGCACTATTAGTTTAAAACTTTAATTCTTGCAATTTTCTTCTCTGCATCCCACTACTTTAAAAACATAATAAACATTTTGCACAGCTCTTTCACAACTCTATTTTAGAAAGCGTGAGTTTTGAAAATCATAGCACAAGATGTAGACGAGTAGTACTGCAATCTACATTGTACGCTGCGATCTACTAAATAATCGATAGTATCAAAGGTATTGCTATATGTATTCAAACGATTAAGAAACTTTCCAATTGTTTGAACTAATATTTATGAGTTGGAAAATGAGAATAATTGAAAAAAAATCTCTTCCAAGAAAATGGTCTCTTTAATTAGAAAAACTCAAAAATTGTGAAAATTACGAAAAAGTGTAAAAATTAAGGGTGTTTGAGCACCATCTTCCATTAAGAGTAGGGAGCTGAAATTTTAGAGGAGTGATCTCATACATAAATGTAAAAAAAGTAGGGTGCGCCTTGGTCCGTAGCAAAAAAAAGATTTTTTTGAACCACCCTACTGTAATAGGTCTTACAAACATGAGTAATATTGATGGGGGAGAATAAGAACAGATAATTACCGTCAAATAAAAGTATAATTTCAATAATAGTAAACGTTTATAATTTGTCAAAATTCAAAATAATTTTGAACTTATGAAAAATGAAAAGTAATTTTAAGAAATACTTTTGAGTTGAAATACAAAGATATATCATGAATGGAAGTCACTCATGTTGTCCACAAATAAGTACTTGGCCTTAAAACTAGCAATAGTGACTTGGCTTAAGTTTTTTCATAACATCTTCTGGGATGAATTCTGCCTTTTCTTTAGTTTCTTGAAATCTCTGGGTTTCGTGGATTGTCCTGAAAGATTTTTTCGCTTATTCATCACTGTCTGTGTGCTGGACTACATAAAGTCTATATGACTTTCCCCCTCGTATTTTAAGTAAAAAGAAGTCTCCTGGAGAAAAAATCCTTTGAAATCTGCAACTTTTTGTCATTCTAAGATCTAGTTGCTCACGAGAAGGGATAAACAGTAATAAATCCTTGTTCTTGTCTTGATTAGAAGAGCTGGTATAAGAATCTAGATTTTTCAAACAGTTTCCTTCAAATAAGTTTGAATTGGAACAACAAAACAAATTGTTCCGATTCACCCCGCAAATTTTTTACCTATGGCATTTTTCAGAATTATTCCTTTTTATGACACAATTTATAAAAAATGTAAATTCTAATGTGGTATTCTGTTGTTCAGATACATGTATAATGAAACATACCACTCTTAGGTTTAAAATATAAAAAGGCTTGTTCTTGCATATGAAGTTTTGCAGTCTATGAAAATGTGATGTTTTCTAGCCTTCTACGTCAGCCCTCCTTAGAAGCCAGTAGCGTTGCCAGATTGACAAAAGTATTTTTTTCCTATTTTCTATGATCTTACCGTTTAAAAAAAAATAATGGCGAAAAAGACCCAATAGTATATTAATACGGTCGAAAAGTTTTGTTCCGATTGAACCCGCTGTTCCTATACACCCCATTTTACGGTATCGCGGAAGCGTAATCCATTTGAATCGAACGTGCCAGTCAACAAGAGTTCACGCACAGTTGGCGATCTCCTCTAATTCGCCAAGAAGGTTTCTGTTAACTCCGTTTTTCTTCCGCGCGTATTGATTTCAGTGTCAACTTAAGTTGCTGTCGAGTATAACTGTGAAACTGCAACAAAAATAATAAATTCTCGAGTTATGTCACACCAAAAAGTGGAAGAATGGGTCTCTGAAGATGAAGAAATCTAAGTCATAGTGCCAAATTTGCCTGCTTCAGTTGATGTCAGAGAAGCTCTTGCTGTCATACGGTGCACTTTGGATCAAAGAGGGGTTAATACTGAAATTTACAAGAGCTTTTAAAAACTCTCAAATGGTCTAGAGAAAAATACCGCGTTAAGGAGGCACAAATAAGCAGGGATACTGCAGACACATGTTTCGGCGTTACAAGGAACGCCTTTATCAATGCAAAAAAAAAATTGAGCTTATGGGTATGTCTGTGCATCCATAAGCTCAAAAATTTTTTTGCATTGGAAAAGGCGTTCCTTGTAATGCCAAAATACGCGTCTGCAGTTTCCCTGTTTATTTGTGCCTCTTTAACGTTGTATTTTTCTCTACATCAATAGCACAAAGGTATTTGTAAATCTCAAATGGTGTTTAATCTTTATTTTCAAATTATGTTTCTTAAACAACAATAATCAATATTTTAAAATCCTTGTGCAATCTTAAAAATGTAATTTATACACATAAATTATGTTTGAATTGTGTTTTAATTAACTTTAAAAAAAAGTAATTTTTTTTTATTATTATTTTGTTTAAATTTTAACAACTTTTCTTTTTTTAATGTTATGTATGCCAGTTTATAAAATCAGCAGCTTAATGCAATCAAATATCTTCGGAACAAATGTAATTTTTACAAGCGGCGAGCACTGTACTTGTACTTGTGTTTCAGAGGATATTTATAGTATAACACAAATCAATTTTATCTAACTAGCAAAGTCTTTCGAGGTTTTTTAACAACTAAAGTGCAATGTAAAAGCAATTACTTGCAGATTTAAGTCACTTATTCGGTTCCATTTTTTTTAATGCCGTAGTAATTTACCCTTGTATGGTAAATCACGCATGGACTTATTCGCATTCATTCGTATTGTAAATATCTGCCTCGAAATTTTTTATTTTGATCCATACAGATGGTGCAAAAGTTTCTTGCACCGAAGAGAAAGCTATTTTTAAAGTTTGAAAGATATATTTTCATTATATATTTTTTTAATGGATAACCAGTACAACAAATCTTTCCAGAAAGAAAAAAAAGTTAAAAAGAACACGATGAAAGTTATCGATGCTTAAAGCCGTTAAAACCAGACGTAATACATTTCACAAAAGAACAAAAGACACCAAACTTTTTCCAAAAAGTTATTCTTTTCTTTTCGTTCTGCTTTCCAATTACTTTGCCATTCGAGTTCTGATGGAATATGACACGCATTTTATAGCCCTCGTATTTCATCATCCCTCTGAGGTGTTCTTTTTTGTTCCTTTCTTGAATTGTACTCGAATCGAACTGCCGCAAAGCCTTGACACAGATGTAAAATATTTTATCGTCCGAATTTCTATTACTCAGATGATTCATTTTCACTGCAACCGCGAACTACGATCGTCTGCTGTGCAGCTATACTTTAAATATATTTGCTCAAAATGTAGAGCAACAAAAGAGCTTTTAAAGTCGAGAGCTTTTCGGAATTTATAAAGTAGGTTAGAGGATTTGCTTTCAATATTTGAATGTCTGAAGGACGTGTGATATTTTTCTTTTTAAGCAATTAACATGCAGTTGGGATTACTAAAATTATGAAAATAAAATAGGAATTTTCAATTATTTAATTACAGAGCAAGAAAAGAAAAATGTTTTTTTTTTTTTTTTTTTTTCAATTTTTTAAGTTTTTTTAGAACTTTACCAGGGAGATTTGAAGACTAAGAAAAATTAAGCTAAAATATTCACCTCGAAGTCAGACTAATTTAGGTCACACTATCACTACTTTTCAGGAGAGAGTAGAAACGTTTACTTTATTCATACAAAGGTTGGGACGCGCTTTTTAGTACTGGTAAATAGTTACAGGGAAATTTTCTCTTAAATATAGGTTTGTAGTTTAATGGTCATACCAGAAAAACACAGAATAAGATTCTACATGCA
The DNA here is from genome assembly GCA_038373865.1 of Uloborus plumipes. Lineage (NCBI taxonomy): Eukaryota > Metazoa > Arthropoda > Arachnida > Araneae > Uloboridae > Uloborus > Uloborus plumipes. The sequence goes on from JAXGGA010009414.1 coordinate 47,060, forward strand.
ATGCAGTAACAACCTGAAAATCGCCATTTTTTGAGTTATGTCAGTCTGGCTCTGATCTACAGAAATATCGCTGTGAAAAATAAAGTATAATATGAAGGAAAATAATGAAAAATTCATGAAACACAAGTATAATGCGTTAAGTCCGTTATAGAAAGATTAACTTAATAATAACAATAATAACAATAATAATAATAACAATAACAACAATGACAATAATAATAATAATAATAACAACAACAACAATAATAACAATAATAATAATAACAGTAACAACAACAACAACAACAATAATAATAATAATAATAATAATAATAATAATAATAATAATAATAATAATAATAATAATAATAATAATAATAATAATAACAATAATAACAATAATAACAACAACAATAACAATAATAATAATAATAATAATAATAATAATAATAATAATAATAATAATAATAATAATAATAATAATAATAATAATAATAATAATAATAATAATAATAATAATATTAACAATAATAAACAATTTAAAACCTCAGACGATGCCTTTGAATCTTACAAAATGTTTCCTCCGACATCGAACTAAATATTTCAAGTTTATAGAATATTTTTAGAAAGAGAAAACGCTCTAATTAACACTTTACCAAACTGCTCATTCTTCCTCTAAAATTAACAAAAACATTCTAAACTGCTTATTTGAATTCGGATTTATATAAATAGGAAAAAAATCCTTACTCAAAGCAATTATTTCCGTACTGATCGTTTTTTTTTTTTTTTTTTTTTTTTTTTGTAAAAGTAACAATAACAGTCTAAGCGAAAAAGTTGTTTTAGAATTTGGATAGCAGCCAAAACAACTGTTTGCTAATAATGACGTATCAAAATTTTATTCATTAACACATATTCAAAATGGCTACAGAAGGAAGTAAAAATCATCCATAAGAATAAAAGTGAAAATAAGAAAAATTTTATTCCAAGTTATAAGTCTCTATCTCTACTAATAATAAAGCTGAAGGTGGATCTGTCCTTTCCTTCTTTCTGTCTACAATTTTTCAAATATACTAATAACGGAAAAGTATAAATATATAAATAAAAGTCCAAAATACATCCTTCCAAGGCAAATATTAGTTCATATTGGTATTTATATTGAGTCAAATTCTGTAAATATGGGAGTTTTATATTTAATAAATACGTAACTAATATACTGGTTTTCTACTTTTTGGAACCGTCAGATAGCTCTTGTGAAGAAATTTAGGTTAAATTAATCACCACAAAATTCTCAAGTTTGATAGACACACAAATCAAGGTTTCATTTATTGTTCTTAATTACCCACATTGGTTTGGATTTTCATTGTTCTTAGAACTTTCAATATTACCAAGTTTTCCTTTCTGTTTTTCGAGGTCTGTTTTCAGTCTCTCAACTAATTGCTCTTGTCGTTCCAGATCTTGTTTGAGCTTCTGAATCTGTTCATGCTGTAACTTTCTGAAATATTGCTCTTCGTGAGCCTGCTCCATCTTCCCAAATGCTCCACCACTTTCTCTGATGGAGCCGCCAGCACCTCCACCTTTTCCAGAACCGCTGCCCAATGTGCCAGCTTGATCACAATTGAAACGAGCTGGGTTGAACAAAATACTCAGCAATCTGCTGCGTATAAATTTCGACATTACGTATTGTGAAGAATATTTGATTTGGAAGCTTAGTTCAGTGACATGTTTTTATATAAATCTTTGATATCTTCCTCGCTTACTGTTTTTTTTTTCGTTTGCCCACGAAAAAGTTCAAGTTTGTAAGCAAATAGTTATTGTTGCCATGTCCATGAAGCAATGTATGCAAGGTTGCCAGACAATTGAATCAGAAAAATACTACGCCTCCTCTAAAAAAATACTACAAAATACTACTGTTTCCAAACGTTAAAATCAATACTGCTGAAATGCAAAATCTATGAAAATGAAGAAAAAAAAATCCGCCAAATCTTTTAATTAATGTCGCTGTGCTTACGGAATTATAGTAACTTGGAAACAGGGTTGCCAGATAATTGAAACTAAGGCCCCTATATATAGCGGCTCTAATTGAAACAGAATAGTACTGCAAAAATACTACGCTCTTTATTTGGATCGAGAAAATACTACCGTAGTATCAAAAATACTACATCTGGCAACGCTGAATGTATGTACTAGAATCTTGCCGCATAAGCATAAGAGTCAGTGACTCGCATCCATCGAGGTATAAGAAGATGTATAACTCAATTATGTTATACATCTAAAATAATACATCGATGCTAGCATCTGAACAAATTCACACATTAATGGTTGAAGCTAGAGCCGCGATGTAGACCAGCCGACGCAATAAAGTTAAGTTTCACCACTTTGGATCCAGCGTGTATTTCAGTAGTTGTCTTTTCTAGTGTGTGATTGTCTTTTATGATGAGTAATCGCGTTTTGGGAATTTTTCACTGTGAGCAATTATTAACTGGACGGGAATTTGGCAGAGTTTGGCAATGTCCCGAAACTCTTTCTGGCAACCCTAGCTCCGCAAGAATGAAAAATTGCAAGTAAAATGGGATCCAAAGTGCTCAAGTTTAAGCTGATGCATAGGCCTGTTTTATAACTGCTCTATTGTTGTTTCTTATCCTTTTTAAAGATCTGACAAAAGTCAGATCAACTCCAGTAGGTTGTTGACTGTCAAAAAAACTATGACAAGCAGGGGATTAGGTGTTGAATCTAACGTTGAAAGCCCTATGCATCCCAGAATATTCTCACAAGTGGCTAGATGTTGACAGCATTTTTTACAGGTGAGATAGATTTCTTTTGCCATTTTCAAATGAGAGGCTCCTGAGGTGACCACTTTTGAGTCTAGCAATCGCCGTTTGGGATACACAGTCACTTTTCGCTTCTAAAAGTTATAGCGGCTCTACTTTCACTTAAGTATGAAATGACGTAAACTTTTTTAATTATTCGTGTTTTTATTTAGTTCTCTGAGGATGGCAACAAACTTATAATACTGCCTCGTGATAGGGCAACAAATTGACTGAAAGAAAAAAAAATAAAAAGTCACATGATAAGCAATATAGATTTAAAAACGTACGACAAAATATGTCGCTATAGTAGACTTCCAATTCAAATAATTTCCTCTGTAAGTAATGTCAAAATTTCTGCGCAGCAGACTGGCGAGCGTTTTGTTCAATCCTGCTCGTTTCAATGGCGATCAAGCTGGCACATTGGGCAGCGGGGCTGGAAAAGGTGGAGGGGCTGGGGGCTCCATCAGAGAAAGTGGCGGAGCTTTTGGGAAGATGGAGCAGGCTCACGAAGAACAATATTTCAGAAAGTTGCAGTATGAGCAAATTCAGAAGATCAAACAAGATCTAGAACGACAAGAGCAAGAAGTTGAGAGATTGAAAGCAGAGCTCGAAGATCAGAAAGGAAAGCTTGGTCATATTGAAGGGTCAAAGAACGGTGAAAGACCAGATCGATGTGGGTAATCTAGAGCAGTAAATGAGACCTTGTTTTGTGAACATCAACTTGAAGACTTTGGTGGTCGATTTAATCAAAATTTTAATAAATGTGGAAAAATGTTGTGCAATTCATAAAAACTGTTACTGATGTTTTCAAAAAGTGGTAAACGAGCACATGTGTATGTTTTTTTTAATGCGCAAACGCTTCCATACTTCAGAGGTTGATTTATTATAAATATCAACATCGACAAAGCATATGGAGAAAAACTGGCAAGATATTTCCACAATGATAATTTTCTCGCCAATTTCGCCTTTTACACGTTATGATGTTTCCTCCGTAGGCTCGGTAGCCAAAATTTAAGAAATTCAGGCGGTTCCTCTTTCGTTATAGTTACTAGAATCGTTTTAAAAGGGGTTGGAAGCTTGTTTAATTTATTACTAAGCGGGGAAAAATCGTTTACGTCGCTGTCTGTTTGGTCCACAGGTTTTAGTTTTACGTTTTTAATGGAAGTTTTAGTGCTTTTTAATTAAATTTTAGCGCATTATTTTGCATTAACTTTATTGTTTACGTATTAACTCCACAGCAGCTACATATTTGGTGTTTTTTTTTGGGCGGGGGGGGGGGGGGGTAAATAACTGTGTGCTCTTAGAAACAACAACCTCAAAAAAAGAAAAGAAAAAAAAGCTGTTTTAGCCGCCAAATTTAGCTGCGGTGGAGTTAATACTTAAGTACCACTATTGCTTTTATTGAGCTAAACTAGCAACTTTGGACCCCCGTTGACCGAACTATGGCCTAAGTATTCAAACCGCTATACCTGGGTTCATATCTTATATGAATTGACCTAAATCCAGATTTTCCATCCAGGTCCATGACCTTTCAGGTCATAACTAAATGAGGTACTTACTTATTAATTCCCCCTCGGCTATAGATTTGGCAGTAAAAACAGATTTGGCAGTAAAAACAGATTTGGCAGATTATGTGGCAGTTTTA
>JAXGGA010009415.1:0-51487 GCA_038373865.1 Uloborus plumipes
TAAATAAAAAATTAAGACAAACATTAAAAAAATAAACGTTAACATAATAACCAAAGAAAACAAACTGAATTTAGTCATATTTGGTTTGAAAAAAATAATAGCAGCACAAATTTGAATGATAGCCCACAAAAAATTTCGCTTAATGGAAATGATCATCATTGCAATCTTTATGAAACCATTTGTTGCATTCGATGCACTGAATCCAGTCACACTTGTAACCTTTATTAGCATAAAAGTATCCTTTGCACTCAGCACAAAAATCGTCACTATTAAAACCACAAAAGCTCCGGGACCAGATAATATTTATCCAAAAATTCTAGTAGAATGTGCAGAGGAATTAGTTGACGCTATAGTTAATATATTCAATGCTTCGTATAACTCAGGGATAGTGCCAGAGGACTGGAAACTAGCTAACATTACACCACTCTTCAAGAAAGGGTCTAGAGGTAATGCAGGAAATTATAGGCCTGTGAGTCTGACTTCAGTGGTATGTAAAATTTTTGAAACATTGATCAAAATTAAGATTATGAATTTCTTAGAAAATAATGGGCTGTTGAGTAGTTTGCAGTATGGTTTCAGAAAAGGTAAATCGTGTGCTACTAATTTATTACATTTCTACGACAAGGTTACCTTGGCTTTAGATAGCAAAAAATGCGTAGATGTTGTTTACATAGATTTTCAAAAAGCTTTCGATAAGGTACCGCATGTAGCACTACTCAGCAAATTAGCTGGTATAGGGGTAGGAGGTAAAATTCTAGTTTGGGTTAGGAATTGGCTGACAGGAAGGAAACAAAGAGTAGTTGTTAGGGGTAACTATTCTAAATGGAGTGAAGTTTTAAGTGGGGTTCCCCAAGGATCAGTTTTAGGTCCCCTTTTGTTTATTATTTTTATGAATGACATTCATGAAAATGTTTCTGGAAACATGAATTGTTTTGCCGATGATGTCAAACTTATGGGGGTTGTAGAAAATGACGAACAAATAAATCAGCTGCAACAGGATTTGGATCATATTACTAAATGGGCAGACAAGTGGGGTATGGCAGTTAATGTTGGGAAATGTCAAGTGCTGCATTTCGGTCATGGAAATAAGCATACAAGCTATTATTTACAGGGTTCAGTCATTAGTAGGGCAGATAATGTTATGGATCTAGGTGTCTTAATAAATCAGGATTTCAAGTCCAGTCAACAGTGCAGCATAGCTAGTAACAAAGCCAATAGGATGCTTGGGTTTATTAATAGATCTATTTCAAACAAATCTAAGAAGGTTCTTCTGCCTCTATATAGAAGTTTGGTAAGACCTCATTTGGAATATGCTGTTCAGTTTTGGTCTCCTTATCTGAAGAAAGACATTAATTTATTGGAAAGGGTACAAAGGAGGGCTACAAGGTTAGTGAATGGACTTTCTAATTTAGACTATGATTCCAGACTTAGAATGCTTAATATGTATAGTCTTGAGCAACGGAGAACCAGAGGGGACATGATTCAGTTATTTAAATTTATTAAAATGAATGATGTTGCAGGGTTGGATTTTTGCAAGGAAAGCAGGACAAGGGGTCATTGTTTTAAGCTGTTTAAACCTCAGGCGAACCTGGAAATTCGAAAAAATTACTATTTTAGCAGGGTAGTGGGAACTTGGAACAGCTTACCGGAAGAGGCGGTAAAGAGCAATGGAGTAGATGGCTTTAAGAGGGCCATTGATCTTCATTGGGGTCTTTAATTTGACTAGGACCAGCCAAGTTGGGCCCTGAGCCTGCTGCTGGTCGCCACATTTGTATTTGTATTTGTATCATCATCCAACTATCACCACTCGTATGTTAGAGGAATTTTTTCACTTGGGGATGACTGGCTCACATGTCTCTTTTTCTTCTGTACTTTCGAAGGTTTCTTGGTATGTGTTTTACCCTTACTCGCTTTTTCTTGCTTTCTTTGGGCCTTTCCCTACATATTTACTCTCCTCTCGGAAGTGGTTAACTCTTCTGTTTTTTTTTTTTTTTTTAATCACCCGTGATACGTTTTATGCATCACTTCAAAGTTTTATATGGAATTCCACAAATCTTTATTGCAGCCCACACAGTTTGTCGTGTATTCTTTATATCTTCTACATATTGCAGTAAATTTGATTGGGACCAAGAAGTGCGTTAAGCTTTACTTTTGTTGTTTCGAGGCATTGTTTAAATGGTAATAAAATGAGAGTTCTATTTTTTAAAAGTTATAATACCTTAAACAAAAGCATAAAAAAACATGCAAGTAATTTCTTTTCTATTTTACACGATACTATTCAGTGTTATAAAACAAAAAATAAATGAAATTTAGTTCATTTCACCTATTTCTGAACAATGTGGCGTCTTCCCCCAAGTATATGGGGAAGATGCCACACACGCTTATTTCCTTATTTCTACAGTGTTATGACGCTCTTCTACATACATCGTGTGTGTAACATAATGCATAAGGGCGATTCTCTGTAAACTGGTAGTTCGCTGTCCGGATCGAGTATTTTAAAAATAATAAAGTGTAATAAAGTAATTATTGCTCTTAATACAAGTAAAGCATTAATACTCTGCGGCCTAATTGCATTTGGAGCGGTAACTATTTAATTTTTTTTTCTAGAAATTATCTAAGCACCAAAAACACAGTCCCCTGGCTGTCCCAATCCAATAGTTTAACACTTCAAGGCAATATTTCAAAAAACCTATTAACACTACATAGATTTGGCAATTAATATCTAAAAATAGAACAATGCAACTATATATTTTTCATGATATAAGGTTTAATTACGTATTTCTAAAACTTAAAATTGCCACGTAAATTCTGTCCGGAGATTTTTCAAATAGTCCCCTGAGTCAAATTCAAAGCTCCAATAGGAAAAATCTGTTACTCTTGCAAATGTTTCTTGACATGAAGTTTAAAGCAATCAGTGTGAATTTGCTGAAATTGCTGAGAACGGTGCTGAAACAATACTTTATTTAGTTTGAGAGCCACATTTGTGATGAAAGTTTGCATCAGGGTCGTTGCGAAAACAGTCCTCTGGGAAGTGATTTTACTAATCTCAATTAGTTTAATTATGAAACATATTACTTATTATGTCCACAATTTGTGTCTAAATTTATAGGTACTTTCGTAACTAATTATGTTCCAATAGTTTTACAGATATTACGCAACAAAGAGCAAAAACACAGTCACCTGGCACAGTCCCCTGCCTAGTTATACTAGGAAGGGGACTTACCCCCTATCATGATTTATCAGAAAAAACAACCTTCAACTGGCCCTCTTTCAAACCAAAGTGATAGATTCATTTTCTGAGCAACAATGTTATAATTATACTAACATTTCAAAAAACCATGTCCGGACAGATTTCGTGTGAAAAATGACGAGTTTACAGAGAATCGCCCATAACTCACTTATATTGCTAATACCGTATTTAAAATAGCAAATACGTTTATGAGCTCTAAGTATGAGGAACAGCATATTATAAAAGTCGTACTCACCACGTTAAATGCTCACGAGATAAAAAATAACACCGATTAAAGACGATGAATTCAAACAAATGGCCATGCCCATCCTATGTTGGACCTGACACTTCATACAAGTGGCTCAGTATTGCAATCTGACGATGCATAAACGAATTATGATTAAACTTGCGTCTTCCCCCGACTGACATCTTCCCCCGACTTACCTTATTCCTTTTTTTTTGCACTGAAGATGAAGATTTCATTGTAGCAAAGCTTCAGTAATCCTATACAATCTCGACGAAAAGATGACGCAGTTTTAAAACCATTGAAATTACGAAAATGACATTTCAAGTTTCTTCTCTCGAGCAGGGCTGTTGAGTCGGAGTCGGAGTCGTGGAAAAATATGTCGACTCCAACTCCAACCACTTCCGATTTGGATGAAATTTAATAAAGGTGTAAACATGTCTTTGAAACTAACATATGCAAATTTTCAGCTTCCAAGATCCAAATCCTGAGGATCTAAGATCCCTTAAAAAAAAAAAAAAAGAGCTCGAAAATGGCGGGTCTGCTTTGTGAAACGAATTGCTACGTTTAGGCTTATGTAGCAGAAAAGTTTATCACACTCTACACTGTTAAAAACATTTCCTGAAAATAACGAAAAAATATACGGCAGCTGAGTTGCCGGAGTGTTTCCGTTTCGTTAATTATATTTCCGTGATTTTACGGAAAAATGACGAACGGAGCGTTCGTCATTTTTCCGTTAGGCATTTTTTCGTTTCGTAATTCTCCGTTCTTCATTTTTTCGGTTCTTATTATCCCCGCTTACACGTTATAGGCTTATACCTATACGCTTTGACTTATTAGCCCGGTCAAAATAGACGAAAAAAACGCGAAAGTTCGGAAAAATTCGCATAGAGCTGAAAATTGGTACAGACCTTAAGGACATCATTATAAGTGAAATCTCAAAAGTCCTTATGAATCCCGGTGGAGCTAAAAATTTTATTCAAGGTCAAAGGTCAAAAAATCGATTTTTCATATATATCTCTTAAACGGTAATTGGAAGCGACAAAATAGAGGTTACAAAGTTTGAAAAGTATACATTTGTGTACAAACAAGTGGGGATTCCGAATATGGGTCATGGGGGTCATATCCTCTCCCCTAAAGCTACCAAAAATAGATAAAAACGGCATTTGGGGAGGTACATTTTGAAAAATTCCCTCAGACCACTTATTTTTACTCGAATTTGGTACTTTAACAATGCAATTAACATAATTATTGCTGAAGACATCATCATAAGTGAAGTGTCAAAAGTCCCCATGGATCCCGGTGGAGCTAAATATTTTATTCAAGGTCAAATGTCAAAATCGATTTTTCCCTAATATCTCTTAAACGGTAAGTGTTATTGTAAAAATATGGGAGACAAAGTTTGAAAATTTATAATTATGCACAAACAAATGGGTATTCAGTGGATGGGTCGTGGGGTCAACCCCCCCCCCCCCAAGTGATAAATAAAGCCTAAAACTGCAGTTCGGTGACTCAAATTTCGAAAAATCCCCCAATCCCCCTTATTAGTGTCCACGTATTGCACTTTGACGATGAAATTAACCTGCAAATAATTAAGGACATCATTTTATAAAAAAAGTTTCCAATTGATCCCAGTGAAGCTAAACGTTTTATTCAAGGTTAAAGCTCAAAAATAAATTTTTCAAATATCTCTTGAATGGTAAGTGTCTTAAAAAGGGAGGATGCAAAGTTTGTAAAGTTTACAATTTTGTACAAACAAGCGTGGATGCAGAGGCGGATCCACCCTTGGCATGAAAAATAAATATCTAAATCCCCCCCCCCGTCCCCCTTACTACCCCAGATAACCACATACGTCCGCAGGATGTCCTATAAGGATCCCACAAATCCTATATAGGACATGTCCTTCGAAGGATCACAAAAGGCGCCCTTTGGATTGCCTACGTGGGACGAGTTCTCTCGAAATTTGAAAATCCCACATCTGAGTGTAGATGGACATCCAACTGGTATCCCATACAAGACAAACTACTAAAAGCCGGTTTTCCGCACATGCGCGCTAGCATAGCACATATGCTGTCGCCCGGCATTGCGAATATTTACACCACCATTTCGCAACGTGCGGCATGTTCTCTGTCTCGTGTTAAGCTTTTATGATATAAATTTGCCAAGGTAAGTCTAACTATTACACATGTTTGTATTTAAAATTGTTTTTGAAGGATAAATATTAAACCAATGCAGCAGTAGGATATTTGTTGAATAGAAAATTCTTTTCAAAAGAAACTTTTAGTACGATCTTTAAGAAAAAGCAGTTTAGCTTGAAATGCATTTTAGGTTTCGACATATTTAATGCTAATCGTTTACAAAATAAAGTAAAAAAGCTTGTTGTTTTTTTTCCTGTGTTTAAGCTTAAATATGAAGGCGGGGCGGACTGGTTGAAAGTTTGAATTAAAAATAATCCATCTGTAAAGAATGGAAAGGATAGTTAGATATGATTTATAAAGGATTGAAAAGGATGGTCAGAGGAATCTATAAGGATTGAAAAGGACGGCCAGAGGATTTAAAAACTATTGAAAAGGATAGTCAAAGGACGTCCAGACGACCTGCTTAGGATAAAAAGGGATGGGCAAAGGAAGGCCAGACGGATCTGCGAAGGACGTCAGAGCATCCTATGGCAGTCCAGCAGTAGTCTTAAGGATGCCCACAAGACGTGCGTAAGATTTAGAGTGTCCCGTGATCAACCTGCAGTTGTCCTGAAAATGTCCGTTTAAAACGTCCTGTGGACGTAAAAAAAAGTGGATTTTGGATCACCTGCGGACGTCTTCAAGACGTTTTTCGGTAAATTTGGGATCTCCTGCGGAAATCAGAGAATCCTATGAATGACGGCTTCTGGATGTCCAGTGGATATCTTTGTGTTATCTGGGACACCTTCCCACACAAAATAACATTCAAGAGACATCGCAGTTTTCAAGTGACCTCATGAAACACTTTCCCCAACTTGACCGCTACGTCTATCCCCTCCTAAGATTCACCCTCCCCCCTCTATAATGAGAGGGTCAATTTACATGGGGGGTGAGTGGAGGCGTTTTCCTTCAACAATATTAAATTGAAACGTGTTGATAAAGTTATCCCTCTTTTAACCGTCAGTAGCTCTATAAAAATTCACAATGAAAAGGTACCAATAGATCCTGTATTACTGTTTCAACGAATGTGTATTTCTAAGTATTTGGACGATGAGCTTGAAACATTTTTCAAGTATGAATTGGCTCCTTATCCATTATCACTCATCGATGCAATTGGAATGCGTAAAACCCAAAAATCAGCCATTTACATCATCGATGGTGGATATCTTTTACATCGCGTTGTATGGGATCGAGATGAAAAATTCGATGCAATTTTTGAGAAGTACGTTAATTATGTTCATAGACATTTTGGTAACAACGTTTTTGTAGTATTCGATGGATATTCTGATCATACTAATAATATCAAAGTTTCAGAGCAACGTCGTCGGATAAGTAAAATATCTCCATCTTCTGATGTTCTTTTTAACAGATTTATGACTTCTCCAACAAACCAGCAGCAATTTCTTGACAACACACATAACAAGTCTCGATTTATTTCAATGCTTTCAGAAAAATTAAAAGCTGCTCATATTTCGGTGAAGCAAGCCAATAATGACGCTGATGTTCTAATAATTGAAACAATTTTAGAAAATTTCAACACAAATACCACTATTATTGTTGGTGAAGATGTCGACTTGCTAATAATACTGACTGCAAGAACTCCTACTGACAGAATTATTTACTTTTTAAAGCTGGTACAACTGGAAAAGACGCAAAACTGTACTAATCACAAAGTTTAACTTCATATCCAAAGTGTCAAGATCATATCTTATTTTTACATGCAGTAACTGGATGTGATACTACGTTAGCGTTTTATAAGCGAGGCGAAACGAAAATATTTAAATTATTTGAAAAAAATCAGGATTTAATTCATTGCACTGAAGTTAAATATCAGCTGTTCTCCCAATATCATTCTCACTAATGGAATTCGCTCTATTCTTGCTATGTCTCCAAAAAAGTCGATTCCCTTGACAAGTACAGGTATTCTTGTTTCGTGAAAACTACACGTAACAATAAACCTGTTCAATTATCCCGTTTTCCTCCAACATCTGCTGCTGCATATCAACATTTATATCGTGTGTACTACCAAGTACAAATATGGCTAGGTAACAAGCTAGACCCTGAAAACTGGGGATGGGTCCTGAAAGATAACGTTTTGGAGCCAATTCAGATTCTACTGACACCCGCTCCAGAAAAACTTCTCCATACTATTTTTTGCAATTGCAAGAAGGGATGCAGTCATAATTGTGGCTGCAGAAAAGTCGGATTGTTTTGCTCAAAAATTTGCAGTAATTGCCTAGGCCAGTGGTGCTCCAATGTGGAATCAAATGCAATCGATGCTGATGACGATGATATTGGTGAAGAAGATGTAAGTGATCCCATTTTTTCATTCGAGCCATCTTTAGAAGTTAAAGATCAAGAAGAGAGAGGAAGAAGAAATAGAAGATCATATGACTATTCAAAAGCTGGAAGGAAATTTAAAACTCATTTTAAAAAAAAATAGTAAACTGTATGATAATCAAGAGTTTGAAATATCATCAAAACACATGTTTAAAAGATAAATAGAAATCTGTTTGATAATATTTGTGTCATTCATTCTGTCGTCATTCTGAACCTCATACAGGACTCCTACTTTAAATAGCGATATTTTGGTTTCAAAATACCACAAAAGCCCTTTTTCTTATTTTTGTCTTTTTGGTCATGTGAAGCATATAAGAGACTTTTAAATGAGTGCAAGAATCATCTTTAAATGGCTGCACGGATTCCAAAATCTTACTGTCAACTAATTGGTGATGTTTGCCCGAGAGGAAAAGTTATATTAACATCTTAAAAGACGTGTTTCTTTTACTGAAATAAGTAAGAATATGTTCTCATTATTTATTCTAAATAAATAATGTGCATGCATTTAAAGTTATTTTGAATGAAAAATATATTCTAAAAAGAGGGGAAATAATGTATAGTATACTTTCAAAAAAAAAATATTTTGCACTTGCTTTACAGAGTCAGGTTATCCATTAAGGGGGGGGGGGGCATGTAATATTGATGTTGCTAATTTCACATAATCTGGATCCGACAGAGTTGAACTCGATATAAATACTTCTTTTGAACGTATTGTATAACTTACAAACTTTATATGCACTTTTTTATGATAACACTTAACATTTGTGTAAACAAAAGAAAGAATTTTTTGACCTTTGACCTTGCATAAAATGTTTAGATTAAGTGGGATCGATAGGGATTTTTGATATTTCGTTTATAACGATGTATTTTAGGTCTGTGCCAATTTTTAGCTCTCTGTGAATTTTTATGGTTTTTATTTTTTTTTGTTTATTTTGACCTTTGACCTTCCATAAAATGCTTAGTTCAAATGGGATCGATTTAAATTTTTTATATATCATTTATAATGATGTATTTAAGGTCTGTACCAATTTTTAGCACCGTACGATTTTTTTCCAATTTTTTGAAAAAAAAAATCAATTTTGACCTTTGACCTTGAATAAAATTTTTAGCTCCACCGGGATTCATGAGGACTTTTGAGATTTCACTTATAATGATGTTCTTAAGGTCTGTACCAATTTTCAGCTCTATGCGAATTTTTCCGAACTCGAATGTCTATTTTGACCGGGCTATACACTGAAGTGACAAAAGTCATGGGATACCTCTTAATATCGTGTCGGCCCTCCTTTTGCCCGGCGAAGTGCAACAACTCGACGTGGCATGGACTCAACAAGTCGTTGGAAGTCTTCTGCAGGAATATTGAGCCATGCTGTCTCGATAGACGTCCAAAATTGTGAAAGCGTTGATGGGGCAGGATTTTGGGCACGAACAGACCTCTCGATGGTGTCCCATAAATGCTCAATGGGATTCATGTCGGGCGATCTAGGTGGCCAAATCATTCGTTGGAATTGTCCAGAATTTTCTTCAAACCAATTGCGAACAGTTGTGGCCCGGTGACATGGCGCATTGTCATCCATAAAAATCCCATCGTTGTTTGGGTACATGAAGTCCATGAATGGCTGCAAGTGATCTCCAAGTAGCTGCACATAAGCATTTCCAGTCAATGTTCGGTCCAGTCGCACTAGAGGACCAAGTCCATGCCATGAAAAAACAGCCCACACCATTACGGAGCCACCACCAGCTTGAACAGTGCCTTGCTGACAGTTTGGGTCCATGTCTTCGTGGGGTCTGCGCCACACTCGAACCCTACCATCGGCTCTTACCAGCTGAAATCGTGACTCATCGGACCAGGCCACGGTTTTTCATTCATCTAGGGACCAACCGATATGCTCACGTGCCCACGAGAGTCGCTGCAAGCGATGTCGTTCTGTCAGTAAAGGCACTCGAGTCGGTCTTCTGCTGGAATAGCCCAAGAAATCCAAATTTCTCCGCACAGTTCTAGCAGACACGTCCATTGTACGTCCCACATTGATTTCTACGGTGATTTGACGCAGTGTTGCTTGTCTGTTAGAATTTACGACTCTTTGCAGACGTCGCCGGTCTCGATCTTTAAGTGCAGGCGGTCGACCACTGCGCTGTCCATGGTGGGATGTTATGCCTGAAATTTCATACTCTCGGCACACTCTTGACACAGTGGATCTGGGAATGTTGAATTCTCTAACGATTTCCGAAATGGCATGACCCATGCGTCTAGCTCCAACTAACATTCCGCGTTCAAAATCTGTTAATTCACGTCGTGCGGTCATCATCACGTTAAAACCTCTTCACATGAATAACTTGAACAGAAATGAAAGCTCTGTAAAAGCACTGCGCATTTATACCTGTTCTATGCGATGCTACTGCCATCTGAAAATTTGCATATTGCTATCCCATGACTTTTGTTACTTCAGTGTATACACTAGGTGGCCAAAAGTACCCGGACACTTTCGAAAATTCACATTTTTACATATAGCTCGAAAAATAAGTGATCAATTGTTCTTTAACTTTAGTCATACAAAATATAGGCTTCACCGAACATTTCCAAGTTGAAATTAAATTACCCTTGCATTTGGGGGACGACAAGAAGGGGGGTTGAAAGTAAAACCGCTTTTTGACCATAACTCTTCGAAAATAGCTCGGAATAAGCTATCAATTTCAGTAATTAATTAGCATACTATGTATAATTACTGTACAAATTTTTATGAACGTACCACTCTTACTTCCGAAGATATGAAACATTTTTTAAAAAATGGCAATTTTATTTGAAGGGTTTTTGCTCATAACACGCAGAGTTTTTGATCAAACTTTATCAAAACTTTAGGAAAAATGACAAAATACAAGAGAAAGAACATACTAAAACGGTAAATAAAAATATTGAAAATCCGATGAGATATGAACGTTAAAAGGAAATAATTTTTCACGGCGCATGCGCGAACGACAGAAATTTATAACTACAAAAATATTGTAGCCTGGTTTATACTGCATCTTATAAAAAAAGTTTCAGTTGAATATCGTAAAAATTGAAAAAGATATCAGCGATCGAGTGAGCTGTAATTCATTCATTCGCAGACAATACATAAATGGCAAGGGGTTCTCCACAAATAGTGTGGTAACAATTGAGCATTTTCTTCAATGTTAACTTGTATACAGTTTGAAAATTTATATTCGGCATAGAAGTCACATTTCGCCTATTCGGCCAAAAATACCTTATACGTAGGTGGCCAAAAGCATCCGGACACCCCCTGAAACGTTGGTTTTGAACGATGACGCAATAACCTTTAATTTAAAAATAGCTCTTCGTGGACAGACCCTCACTTTTTATGTATTGTCTGCGAATGAATGAAATACAGCTCACTAGATCGCTGATATCTTTTTCAATTTTCATAATATTCAACTGAAACTTTTTTTATAAGATGAAGTATAAATCAGAGTACAATATTTTTGAGGTTACAAATTTCTGTCGCTCGCGCATGCGCCGTGAAAAAATATTTCCTTTTAACGTTCATATCTCATCAGATTTTTAATATTTTTATTTACCGTTTTAGTATGTTCTTTCTCTTGTATTTTGTCATTTTTCGTGAAGTTTTGATAAGGTTTGATCAAAAACTCTGCGTGTTATGAGCAAACACCCATCAAATAAAATTGCCATTTTTTAAAAAATGTTTCATATCTTCGGAAGTAAGAGTGGTACGTTCATAAAAATTTGTACAGTAATTATACATAGTATGCTAATTAATTACTGAAATTGATAGCTTATTCCGAGCTATTTTCGAAGAGTTATGGTCAAAAAGCGGTTTTACTTTCAACCCCCCTTCTTGTCGTCCCCCAAATGCAAGGGTAATTTAATTTCAACTTGGAAATGTTCGGTGAAGCCTATATTTTGTATGACTAAAGTTAAAGAACAATTGATCTCTTATTTTTCGAGCTATATGTAAAAATGTGAATTTTTGAAAGTGTCCGGATACTTTTGGCCACCTAGTGTATGTATACATGCAAGATAGAAAATTATTTAAATTTTGCAAATTAACAAGCGCTTTTATAGCAGCTTAATATCAATAGCAAATTATCTATGGAAGTTCAATAAATTAGTCCTTTAAGTGTCGCAAAA
Source organism: Uloborus plumipes (assembly GCA_038373865.1). Lineage (NCBI taxonomy): Eukaryota > Metazoa > Arthropoda > Arachnida > Araneae > Uloboridae > Uloborus > Uloborus plumipes. The sequence continues at coordinate 12,135 of JAXGGA010009415.1, forward strand.
TGCGTAGATTGTGTAGAACAACAAATGCAAATTGAAATTTTAAGAAACATTTGAAAATTTGCGAAACAATATAAACATATAAAAAGAACAAACATGAGTAATGTGCTGCCTTATCTTTTTCGTTTGTTCTTTTTATATGTTTACTAGGTAACCCGTGCGAAATTCCGCAAAAAAAAAAAAAAAGAAAAGAAAAAAAAAACTCTAAACTTAAAATTTAATATGACAATTTTTATTGGCTTCATTATCTGCCCGAAGTTGCAGCGCAGTGTCGAAATCTATAAAGAAAAGTCCAGCGTAAGTTGGTGTAGTCTCTGCCGGAGGTTGCAAGTTCCCGATCATATGGTACACTTGACCATGTAGTTTAAAACAATGTGGACCTCTACCAGGAATGTTAACTGAGTCCACTTTGACTGAAGCGAAGGCCAAAGCATTGTTGAATTGTCTAATATTGTCTAGGTAGTAGACACCTTCCTGTTAGTCTGCCTGTTGGTACCCTGTTCCTTGGCATTGTAAAATATTGTACGTTTGCACAACATCGCCATCTACTGCCGCCGTTCTGACAACTTTTCAACGAGATCAAAGACATGTTCACTTTTACAACTACTACAAAAGTGATACCCTATATTAAAATCAAATACCCAAGGCTACTACTAAACTAAATACTAACGTTATCGCAAAACTACCATAGTATTTTGAAACAATAAAAGTTACAATTAAGGTTTACCGAGCTAAGCTTTGGCTTGAAATGTCGCATTTAAAATTGATTTGAACAACAATGGTAACGATTTTAACAGTTGAGCAAAAAATTTAACTTTTTCCAACTTCAATCGCTTATAAGTCGCTTAAACGTGGATTTTCGAGATTCTCGTTACGCGGCGCTAGCGGAGAAACGTTCTAACGCATTTTTTTTAATCTTTCGAATGAAATCAAAATGGAGACGATACGACAATTATTTCGCTAGATAGAGTCAATTTTGTGCCCAAAAATTGAAGTTCGAATAAAAAACGAACCGACACTTTTTAAAGGGTGGGTCTAATTTTCGTCAATAGCCCGCGGGATAAGCTTCAAAATCATAAATTTTCATGCAATTCGATAAAGAAATGAGCGAGTTTCGACCGGGTATAGGATTCGGCTTAGAGAAATAATATATGGAGATATTGTTTCGTAAATTTTCAAATGTTTCTCTAAAGTTTCTTAAAATTTCAATTTGTTCATTTGCTGTTTTTTCCAATCTACACATTTTGCGCCACTTAAAGGACTAATTTATTAAACTTTCATATATAATTTGCTATTAATATTAAGCTGCAAAAAAGCGCTTGTTTATTTTGCAAAATTTCAATAATTTTCCATCTTGCATATATAAGCGTATAGGTATAAGCCTATAACGTAAAAATGTGGGTGATTAAAACATGGGAAAATAAGAAACAGAAAAATAGAGCAATTAAAAAAGGAGCGTAAACTAGCTCATCGGAAAATTATATATATATAAGACAAAAATGAGCAAAAATGTAAACTTAAAACTCTTACGAATTTTGTTTTTTAGAAAAAGTTTGAAAATATCCGCTCATATACTTCAAACTTTTAAACATCTTGCCTTTAAAAAAAATACTAAAGCAATACAAGAATTGGCTTTTTTATTTTCATTAAAAATTTTAGTTCATTAAAATATCATGATTTTTTTGAAAAGATTACATCAATCTCGCATAAAATACTCAAATATTTTGAAGATGGAATGATCAATGCATAGTATTTCTGAGCGCATAACTTCAAAAAATTAAAAAGTATTACCAAGGTGCATTCTTTTAAAAATATTTTCTCTTATGTTTGAATAAAAATTAAGTTCTTCCGAAAGTTCTTTTTTTCCTTTCTGAATTTGAAACATTCGTGGTTCCTTAAAAAAAAAAAAAATCCTGTATTGTTACTGATTTCCTCTATTTTCATATACAGGGTGTCCACTCCAATCGTGGACCAATAGCTAATTTCTAAACCGTTAGAGATACGCATATAGTTCATTTAGGAAAAAATCTCCAAATTAGGAAAGGAATTTTAGGTATATTCAATATTTTTCAAAAAATCAAATTTTGAAAGAGTTACGAAATTTAAATTTTTATACAGCCCCCCAGTCCTATCAATCATATTTAGTAAAACATTCTTAACACTGTAACGTTTAAAACTAAAAAAAAATCACTCTTCTACGACAAAAATTGACCGAGTTATGACGTTTTGAAAAATCAAAATTTTGAAAGATTTCGCATACGGTCCCTTAAGCGATTGCTCGATGACGCCATGAAATAATGCAAAATCTTGATTTTTCAAAACGTCATAACTCGGTCAATTTTTGTGGTAGAGGAGTGATTTTTTTTTTGTTTTAAACGTTACAGTGTCAAGAATGTTTTACTAAATATGATTGATAGGACTGGGGGGCTGTATAAAAATTTTAATTTCGTAACTCTTTCAAAATTTGATTTTTTGAAAAACATTGAATAGACCCAAAATTCCTTTCATAATTTGGAGATTTTTTCCTAAATATACTATATGCGTATCTGTAACGGTTTAGAAATTAGCTATTGTTCCACGATTGGAGTGGACACCCTGTATATTTACGTTATGGTGTTCATAGTGATCAACACTTTCAGAGATGCACTCTCAAAATTAACGAATTTTCTTTGTTTTTGATGAAATCACTTCCAAGAATATACCCCGAGCGAACATTTCGTCATTTTTTGGGGATGAATTTCGTCAAATGTAGCGAAATATTTCTTTATCCTCGTATCGTCAAATTGACAATCATTTTCGTAGTTTTGACAACATTAATTTCGTCACATTAACGAAGTAAAGTCATAAAGTAAAAAAGCTAAGTTTTGAAACTAAGCTTTTAAATCTTGATATAAAATTACAAAAATCATTTCACTAAATTTTACTAACCCTCAGCACCAGTAAGTTTATACATGCAACTCCTAAAATGCACAATTGGTTTACATCATGAAATAACTAACTGTTAAGTCTGGACTCAGATTAAAATAAAAATAGCAGTAACAAAAATAAAAATTCTTACCTCCTATTTTAAATTTTTGTTGCTCAAAAAAGGCAACAATAGAGCGAGTAGATTTTAAAATATACTAACACGCCCTTTTGTTGCCCATTTTGATTCTATCCATTGTGATAAACGAAGTCTTCTTAAAAATGTTGAGTTAAGAAATGATGGATACCGAATAATCACATGAAAAGATCCAAATTATTTTTCCAGTCAATTTGATTAACTACGCAGAATCCTGGAATAATTCTTCTTCGAATGCTATAACAATAGTCAACGCTCTTCGACGAAGCATTTTCAAATAGAAACAAAATGGCAAACATAATAACGTCTGGAGGAATACGATTAAATATCATTCGCATGTGATGTTTTTTGTCTATCCAAACGACGAGACACAGATGTCCTCTTCTCCATGCTAATGCGAATAATAAAAGTCACTTTCATAGAAGCTTAAACATGCATATTAATTCTCGATGACTTTGCGTTACTTTTGCTGCGCACTTTGATTCAGTTATGAATCATTTATGCTGCCGAAAACTCCGTCGTTTCTGCGCACGCGCCAAGTCTCTTCAGACTGTCTCTAACTCTCTCGTTCGGTATATTTCAACCACAAAACCGGGTAAATTCCGTTTTTTGTTTCTCCAACTTGGTAATTCACGGAATAGTTCCGTTTTTCAAGGAAAAGTTCTGTTTTGAAACGAAAACGGAAATTTACTGTTAAAATCAGTAAAAATCTTGCTGAAAATTCAGGTTTTTTTTAACATTGTGGGTTTGAAACGTAAAGTGTTTAAAGTGCATTTAGTTGCTAATAGAGTCAAGCATTTTTGTGAATTTGAGCTCATTACCTTTGGGTAGCACGCGTGTAACCCGTTGAAAAAGCGCTGTGGAAATTTTTCTTCCTAGATTTGAACGCATTTATTATATAAGTTTTTTTTAACATTTTTTTAAAATTTTTATCTGCTTAAAACTCTTACTTGGAATGGTTTATATACATTTTAGGCGTAAAATAGATCCCCGTTGCCATATTTATTAAGTTATTTAACGTCCTGTTTATGGTACACAAGGCAGATATGTGCGCAAAATACGACCTTACTTGACTTTACTTTTGCAAAATAACATTACAGAAGGCAACTATGATCAATTTTCAGCAAATTATTTTAAAATAGTTTATTTTATGAAAAAAAAGCTCGCAAAAAACACTTACTTTCTATTTCTACCCATGCTGGATCGTTGCTTGACTGATTTGTCTGAAAATAGCTGTCAATAAATAAACTCTGATGTCCAACTAGTGGTTCTATCTGGTTTTCTCAAGAAGAAGGACTATTTAACTTGTGAAAAACAGCTTTAGTAAAATGATGTACCCATTACAGGTTTTTGTATGCAGTAACTAACAAGCGTCCCGTTTTTGGGCTACTGAGTATAAATAGGTTAAGGTGACATAAGGGTGATTCTTTGTAAACTGGTAATTGGCTGTCCGGTCCGGACCGAGTATTTTAAAAATAATAAAGTGTAATAAAGTAATTATCACTCTTTATACAAGTAAAGCATTAATACTCTGTGGTCCAATTGTATTTGGAGCGATAACAATTTAATTTTTTTTTCTAGAAATTATCAAAGTGCTAAAAACACAGTCCCCTGGCTGTCCCAATCGCATTGTCTAACACTTCAAGGTAATATTCCAAAAATCCTATCAACACTACATAACATTTGGCAATTAATATCCAAAAACAGAATAATGCAGCTATTTTTTTTTCATTATATAAAGTCTAATTACGTATTTCTAAAACTTAAAATTGTCATGTAAATTCTGTCCGGAGATTTCTCAAACAGTCCCCTGAGACAAATTCAAAGCTCCAATAGAAAAAATCTGTTACTCTTGCAAATGTTTTTTGACATGAAGTTTAAAGCAATCAGTGTGAATTTGCTGAAATTGCTGAGAACGGTGTTTAAACGATACTGTGCTTAGTTTGAGAGCCACATTTGTGATGAAAGTATGCATCAGGGTCGTTGCGAAAACAGTCCTCTGGGAAGTGATTTTACTAATCTCAATTAGTTTAATTATGAAACATATTAGTTATTATGTCCACGGTTTGTGCCTAAATTTATAGGTAGTCTAGTAACTAATTATGTTCCAATAGTTTTGCAGATATTACGCAACAAAGAGCAAAAACACAGTCACCTGGCAGTCCTCTGCCTAGTTATACCAGGCGGGGGACTTACCCCTATCACAATTTATCAGAAAAACACAAGCTTCAATTGGCCCTCTTTCAAACCAAAGTAATAGATTCATTTTCTGAGCAATAGTATTATAATTATACGAACATTTCAAAAAACCATGCCCGGACAGATTTCGTGCGAAAAATGACGAGTTTACAGAGAATCGCCCATAAAATCTTTTAAAAATAGTTCAAAAGTTCTTTTGTCAAAATACTTGTTTCGTATTGGTTATAGTTTCAGAACTTAAATATTGATTTTGTAAAATACACTGGAGGAACAAAAAAATCCCAACACCAAGAAAGACTTGTGTTAGATAAACGATATTTGGTGGGCGTGTTTATACACCTGAAAGATGACATCGATTGACATTTCGCTCTCCGCGCATAAGTGTGGCGCAGCTGGCGTCACTCAGAACATGCAAATAAGGCTTGTTTAAAAAGCGTGTTGTGAAGCTCGTGAGTATTATTTTTCCGTGAAATTTGACGAATTGCGTTCATGTTAGCCAGGAATGCCGTTAAGAAGACGAAGAAGCCATTATTAACAGCTTACCGAGTTTAAACGAGGTCGTACAATTTGGCTACGAGAAGGTGGATTTTCATTTCGCGATATTACAGAAAGACTTGGGGGGGAATGTTTCCACCATGCATGATTATTGGAAGCTATGGTCAAGGGATGGTATTACTTCAAGAAGATCGAGTTCCGAGCTGCCACGTGGCACGACTGAGAAGGAAGATCGCCGAATCTTGCGTACGGCTGTGACGCATCGTACTGCATCTGCGGCTGACATTCGAGCTGCAGTTGGTACCGTCGTGACCCAAGGAACGGTAAGAAACTGTTTACTTCAAGGACAGCTCCGAGCCAGGCAGCCTGTAGCCGGTAGTCCATTGACTGCAAACCATTGCCGTTTCCGACGGCAGTGGTGCCAAGACAGTACTCACTGGAGGTCGGAGTGGAGATCTGTTGTAATTTTTGATGAAAACAGATTCTGCCTTAGTGCCAGTGGTGGCTGTATATTGGTCAGAAGCAGTGGTCGGAAGTAGCGCGCTACAAGTAGCGAAACTACTGTAGTAGCTACACTTTTTAGTAGTTTGTAGTGTAGCGCACTACTTTTTAAAAAAAGTAGAGTAGTGAGTAGCGCGATACAAAAAAATAGTAGTTTGTAGCGATTTCTGGAAACTACTTTTAAATTAAATAAATACACTGCTCGACATTGAAAATGCAACACCAAGAAGGAGTGGTCAGAAATTCATGCAAATTTTACCGTAGACGCACGTCACTGAGTTATGCAAATGATATGAAATGCGCAGCTCTCCGACGCACGTGAAGTAAGATATAAGAGAATGAAGTTGAAAAGTGGGCTATGTTCATGTTGGTTTTTCTGCCAGACTAATTATTATCGGAGAAATTTGGTTTTTGTCTCGAAGGATACATGTGATAGGAGGAAATGCCACGCCGTCCTCAACGAAGACACTTCCAGCATATAGACGACTTTACAAGGGGTATGGTGATCGGACTGAGAAGGGGAGGTTGGTCCATACGTCAAATTGCAGCTGATACCCACATGGATGCAAAAACTGTGCATCGGATGTGTCGGAGATGGTTGGAAAGAGGAAATGTAGCCACATTGAGGGGTGCAGGTGCAGCCAGAGTGACGTCAGACCGCTTGGATCGACGGATTCACCGACAAGCTGTGGCGGACCCGCAAGTCACTTGTACGTCGATTCTGCAGCACGTGCAAGGTACCCTGGATGTTCCTGTGTCGACCAGAACCATTTCCCGTCGACTGGTTGCACGTGGCCTGCAATCACGGCGCCCGCTAAGAAGACTGCCATTGACCTCACAGCACAGACTCCAACGTTTGGAATGGTGCCGGACCAAAGCGACGTGGATGGCAGAATGGCAAACCGTAGTGTTCTCAGATGAATCCCGCTTCTGTTTGTCCAGCGATAGTCATCGCATACGTGTGTGGCGTCGACGTGGAGAAAGATCGAATCCGGCAGTAACTGTGGAACACCCCACAGCGCGACAACGTGGCATAATGGTTTGGGGCGCTATTGCATACAATTCCGTATCACCTCTAGTTCGTATTCTGGGCACTATGACGGCCCAACGATATGTAGATAATTTACTGCGGCCGGTGGCAATCCCCTACCTTCAGGGTCTGCCAAATGCAATTTTTCAACAGGATAACGCCCGGCCTCACAGTGCTCGAATCAGCCAACATGCTCTACGAGGTGTACAGATGCTTTCCTGGCCACCATACTCTCCTGACTTGTCACCAATCGAACATGTGTGGGACGTAATTGGACGCCGTTTGCAGAACCTGCCACTGCCTCGTTCAGAGGACGAACTGTGGCAAATGGTTGAAAGGGAATGGAGTGCCATCCCTCAGAACACCATCCGCAGGCTTATTGACTCCATGCTTAGACGTGTTTCTTCGTGCATCGCTGTCCGTGGTGGTCCTACTTCTTACTGAGCCGACGCCGTCCTCGCTCTAAATTTTGCTTATTTATTTTGAAATAAATATCACTTATTGTTCCATACTGTCTCTGTCTTCTTACCAAATTTCATCAATTTCTGACCACTCCTTCTTGGTGTTGCATTTTCAATGTCGAGCAGTGTAAATAAAAGAAGGAAAAAAAATTAAAAAAAAAAGCGAAGGAAAAGAACAAGGTTTAATTGACTCTGACTGGTGTAAAATTTGCACTAGTATAGCAGAGGACGCAAGGAGTAATCAGAACCACATAAATATGAGCTGATCTTAGATACATCATGTTGACAAAATACATTCTATCTGTTTAATGTCATTGGTTTATTTGGCATCATAATTTTTATATTCCTTCAAATAATTTTCATGTTTCCAAATATTCCCTGGCAAGAAATTTAAAAAAAATTTGAAGGTTGAATTCTTTCAACTTTTGAATCCTTTCTTGCAGCGAATATTCGTAAAAATTGTAAAAAAAATGTAAAAGGAACAAATTTTAACAAAATAAAATAAAATAAATAAATAAATAAATAAATAAATAAAATAAATAAAAATAAATAAATAAGGAACAAAAGGAAAAGTAACAAATAAATTCAAAGACAATTCTTAGTTCTATCCCACATTCAAATGAGTTAATTTATTAATGTAAACCACTTTAAAAATTTTTTCGCTCAATCCTCAAAAGGTGTATGCTTTTTATTTATTTATTTTTTAAAAAGTAGCGAAGTAGCGACTACAATTCAAAAGTAGTTTGTAGTCGCTACATTTTGAAAAAAGTAGTTGTAGCTGTAGTTAACTACATTTATAACAAAGTAGTTGTAGTTGTAGTTCGCTACAAAATAAATGTAGTTTTTCCAACCACTGGTCAGAAGGAGGCCAGGGGACCGTCTGCATCCAAGCGGTCTACGGCCTAGACACACGGGGCCCACACCTAGAGTCATGGTGTCTGGAGCAATTTCCTACGACAGCAGTGGCACTCTTGTGGTTATCCCAGACTCACTGACTGAAAATTTGTCGTCCGTCTGGTAATTTAACCAGTAGTACAGCCCTTCATGAGTAGCATTCAAGGGAGAGTTTTCCAACAGGATAACGTTCGCCCTTACATCGCTGCTGTTACGCAATGTACTCTACAGAGTGCTGACATGTTACCATGACCTGCAAAATCACCGATTCTGTCTCTAATTGATAATGTATGCGATATCATTGAACGGCACCTCGAGCATCATCTACAGTCAGCAATGACGGCCCTAGTATTGGCACAACAAGTGCAACAAGCATAGCACTCCATACCACAAAGTGACATTCGGCACCTGTATGACATAATGCATGCACGTTTGCAGGCTTGCCTTCAAAATTTTGGAGGTTACACCCTCTATTAAATTAACATAATTTCACATTTGCACAGCATTTTCTTGAGCTTAAATTAGCCAGTGATCTTGTACAATTAATCAATTAAACCCCAGCTAGCACAAATAACCTTTAAACGTTTTATAAACTTTTTAAGTGGTTGTTACAACATTAATAACCATTTTACAACCTTTAAAAAATGAAGTGTGCTACTTGGGACAGGTTAACTAGACAATTGCATTACCCAAATTTCATTACTCTACAGTAATTTTTTCTTGGTGTTGGGATTTTTTTTCCGCCAGTGTATTTTGTTATCCAAAGTGGCTATTAAAACTCTTCACGAGAAAAAAACCCGTTTTTCAACTCGTTACAGATGAAGTTTGCCACTTTCAATCTTCTTTTGGTCAGTTCCATTAGAAAGAACAGATTTTTTTCTATCAAAATAGGTTTTTTTTATCGTGCTCTTTTCATGCGTAGTTTTTGTTGTTTTTGCAATAAAATATGCATTGAATGTATATAACTTTGAAATGGACCTGTTTTCAAATATCGGATTTACAATGCACCTTAAGTGGAATCCCCGCGTATAAAGCATAATGAAAACGTAAAATGTAACTTCACAAACAACTGCGCAAAAAATATTTGCATCAGAAATGCAATGTGTTAAAATAAACTTGAAGATTTAACAAGAAAAGGATTAGTTCTATACGGAGTCAAATGACAAGAGCGGCACTTGTCTTTCGCTTGGGAGAAAGTTAACTTTTTGGGAGGTTACAGTGACCTCCGAAAATTGAGGTAAATGTGGTAAATTACCTGCGAGAGTTCTTGGGGAAAATTGGAACTTTTTGAGAGGTCTCAATGACCTCTCGTGACCTCCAATTGGGATACCCCTGCTTCCCCACCATTCCCAACGTGAGTCCTGGCTGCGCCCGTGAATAAAAATTAAACTTTAAAAAATGGACTTATCATTTCAGCCTCCGTTTAGGATTATTCTCTCTTCACATTTGGGTTAAAAAAATAAATAATAAAAAAAGCAGGAGTCGGGAGTCGGAGTCGGAAGTTTTAAAATTCCGGAGTCAACCATTTTTCCTCCGACTCCGTAGCCCTGCTCTCGAGTTGTATGTTAAATTCATTTTGATTTACGTGGGATTATATATATATATATAATATATAAAATTCTCGTGTCACAGTTTTCGTTGCCATACTCCTCCGAAACGGCTTGACCGATTTTGATGAAATTTTTTGTGCTTATTCAGTATCTATGAGAATCGGCCAACATCTATTTTTCATCCCCCTAAATGTTAGGGGTAGTCCACCCCAATTTTTTTTTTTTTTGTTCGCACATAACATCTGATCTACTGAACCGATTTGGACGATTTTTTTTAATCGATAGGAGATGGTGTAACTTAGGTACCATGTACTCATATGACAATATTTGTTTACTAGAAAAAAAGTTATGATCGAAAAACTAACATTTCATGTCATTTAAAACAATATGTGTTATCGTAAATCCTTACTTCAATGAGCGACCCGATGGTCAAGTGGTTATGCGAGTCAGGTTGAAGTTCCTGATGGAATGGGATCGAATCCAGGCCCGCAAGGATTTTTTCGAACAGCTGCATGGTTTTTTTTTTTTTTTTTTTTTTTTGAATGATTTTAATGATTGTAATGTCCTTATGCAGGTACATCCCCTCATGGGGATCTACCCCATATTTTTTTATAGTACAAAATGACAGTTTTGGTCGGATCTTTGTTAAAATTGGCAATGGGGTCCTTCGATGCTGTAGAATTTTCTTATGGACATTTGCGCCATTTTTGGGGGCTTTGAATCGATTGTGGCAATAAATGGTTTTTGATTTGCGGCACTTATATTATTTTTTCAAAAATTATATACACTATCATTTATATTATGTTAATTTTTGTACCTTTATAAAATTCTGTATTTTATACCTTGCATTTACGTCAAATTCAAGGTAAAATTAAAAGTCAAAAATTCTGAAGAAGATAAATATATGTTAAATATTAAAGTAACTATTTTTTGTGATTTTCATATTGGTTGTGACCAAAAAACATCATTACAAACAAATAAAATGTATCGAACATCATGAGTGTTGAATTATTAGGCAAAATCTGCTGTGTAAAGTTTTTTTTCACTGCGAGAGGGGGGGGGTATGAACGACCATTAAAGTGACACAAATTTTTAAAAAATAAAGGTTGGATCTCCAATTATCTTGCTTCGTAATTTGAACCCGCCCCGGCTGTGCAACGGTACGCGATTAGTCATTCAAAAATTAATGAAAAACGTGATCGAAGCCAGGATTTTAAATGGCAAGTTCAGAGGTGAAAATATACTCATACCACGGATTCCTATTATACCTACAGATGTGCCAATTCAATTCAAACGCATTCAGTTTCTGATTAGATTGGCATTTGCAATGACTATCAACAAATCCCAAGGTCAAACGATTTCTGTTTGTGGCTTAGATTTAAGAATACCATTTTTTTCACACGGACAATTATACGTGGCATGCTCTCGAGTGGGTAAACCATCCAGTTTGTTTGTGTTAGCTAAAGATGGACTAACAAAAAATATTGTTCACGCTATAGCATTAAGAGATTGATATTGTTTAATAGTGTTACTGTCGTAATTGTTTAATTAATGATATATAATTTTAAGGAATAAATTATAATAACTTAAAAATAATGTTTGCCTTTTGTTATTTTTATATTTCCTCATCGTTCACAGCGCTCCATGCTTATTTCACGCATATACCACATTCTTACATACATACAATATACACATTCTACCATACATACATACATACTTACAATAAGTAAGCTATTTTTTGTCTACACTAGAAATTACTAGGAAATTATTTATATGGCAAAACAACGTTTGCCGGGTCAACTAGTATATATATATATATATATATATATATATATATATATGAGCTAATATTTAGAAAAGTGCCAATTTGAGTCCCAAGTGCATTTTCACTAGTATTTCAATAACTAGTTTAAAAAATAATTTTCCCCAGAAAGAAGATAAGTTTTGCTTTCATTTCATCTAATAACATCAGAAAAAAAAAATTTTTCTTCAGAAAATATTGTTTTTATACATCAAAAATCAGATCGGTAACGTGTCCCAAGTAGCAAAGCTTAGCATGCAAACAGGTCATGCACACTTTCTAACTTTCCAAAAAAACGCACTTACACAAAAAACGATTCTATTTTTACCCCTTTGTTAATATTTTACTTTATTTTTGCTTTAATCGATTTCTGATTTTCTAGCCGATGCGAAATAAGCGTGTCCCAAGTTCCGCCGTCAGAGTGGTAACAATAACTTCCGATCTATGTTAAGGCTCCCAAAATCATTTCCTGCACCTATACCACGTGATACTGAGTACCTGGTGGGATGTTTTATCGAATCGTAATTAAAAATTTGCATTTCTGCATCTAAAATTGTAGGTATGGTTTTTTAAAGTGATTTTATAAAATGTGGGTCATTTGAGTCATCAGATCGGTAACACGCTCTAAAATGCGCAGTTTTTATTATTTTAAAAATTATTTTATGTATAAGTATAGTCCTTTATTACAAGTGAAAAAACCACGTGTTTGATTTTGGTTTAGTGTGATCGACTCGGAAATAAAAAAAAAAAAACTCTGTCAGTTTGTCAGATCGGTAACATTGAAAAACAGCGAATATGTTACAGAACTAACTTACACGTTTCAGAATTATAAAAAGCAAAAATCATAGGTTTTAGCCATATATATTGAATATTTTTGTTCTTAAAAAATGAAAAGCAATGAGTTTTAGTACAATTGCTTCATTTGTGGTTTGTATGACTTAACAATAGAATTTAGTAAAATAAGAAAAATTGACACTGCAGAAATTAAGTTAACTAATTATTATTATTATTAATTTTTTTTGGGGGGGGGGCTTCAATTTCTCATAACTTTGCTAAATAACTAGATAATAACTAGCATGCTAAATTTGAATTTGTGATCAAGAAATTAAATTTCCTGCAACTAATTAAAGAAAAGCAAGCAGCAGAGTTGCGTGTTGAAAAAGTTGAAGTGGTGTGATGTTTCAAAACGAAACAAATGTTTTATTAGCTTGGATTTGGTAATCTCAAAATTTATTTTATCTAAAAACCTTATCGCTCATTTTTATTTCCAAAAAATGCTTTTTTATAATGAAATTTGATTTTTAAGCCTAATATATGTATTTTAATATAATTATCTTAATTCTATGTTAAAAATGCAAGGAAATGATGTCATATTTAGAGATGTTAACGAAGACTGAAAGCATAAACTCAAATACACTGAAGTGACAAAAGTCATGGGATAGCAATATGCAAATTTTCAGATGGCAGTAGCATCGCATAGAACAGGTATAAATGCGCAGTGCTTTTACAGAGCTTTCATTTCTGTTCAAGTTATTCATGTGAAGAGGTTTTAACGTGATGATGACCGCACGACGTGAATTAACAGACTTTGAACGCGGAATGTTAGTTGGAGCTAGACGCATGGGTCATGCCATTTCGGAAATCGTTAGAGAATTCAACATTCCCAGATCCACTGTGTCAAGAGTGTGCCGAGAGTATGAAATTTCAGGCATAACATCCCACCATGGACAGCGCAGTGGTCGACCGCCTGCACTTAAAGATCGAGACCGGCGACGTCTGCAAAGAGTCGTAAATTCTAACAGACAAGCAACACTGCGTCAAATCACCGTAGAAATCAATGTGGGACGTACAATGGACGTGTCTGCTAGAACTGTGCGGAGAAATTTGGATTTCTTGGGCTATTCCAGCAGAAGACCGACTCGAGTGCCTTTACTGACAGAACGACATCGCTTGCAGCGACTCTCGTGGGCACGTGAGCATATCGGTTGGTCCCTAGATGAATGGAAAACCGTGGCCTGGTCCGATGAGTCACGATTTCAGCTGGTAAGAGCCGATGGTAGGGTTCGAGTGTGGCGCAGACCCCACGAAGCCATGGACCCAAACTGTCTGCAAGGCACTGTTCAAGCTGGTGGTGGCTCCGTAATGGTGTGGGCTGTTTTTTCATGGCATGAACTTGGTCCTCTAGTGCGACTGGACCGAACATTGACTGGAAATGCTTATGTGCAGCTACTTGGAGATCACTTGCAGCCAATCATGGACTTCATGTACCCAAACAACGATGGGATTTTTATGGATGACAATGCGCCATGTCACCGGGCCACAACTGTTCGCAATTGGTTTGAAGAAAATTCTGGACAATTCCAACGAATGATTTGGTCACCTAGATCGCCCGACATGAATCCCATTGAGCATTTATGGGACACCATCGAGAGGTCTGTTCGTGCCCAAAATCCTGCCCCATCAACGCTTTCACAATTATGGACGTCTATCGAGACAGCATGGCTCAATATTCCTGCAGAAGACTTCCAACGACTTTTTGAGTCCATGCCACGTCGAGTTGTTGCACTTCGCCGGGCAAAAGGAGGGCCGACACGATATTAAGAGGTATCCCATGACTTTTGTCACTTCAGTGTATATAGCTCATATTAACATCAGATCTGTAACATTCATCAGATCTGTAACGTCTTAAAAGTGAGTAATCTAAGGAGGGGGTAAATAACTTCCTTGACCTCACCCCTTTTATTTTCTTGCATTTAGACCCAATTTAGACTTTAAATCCAGTATTAGTTTTTTTCTGCAAAAATATTTTTTTTTCAGAAAACTCCAACTTCAAATTGGCACTTTTCTAAATATTGGCTCATTTATCCATAAAAAAATATCGGAAGCCTAAAATAGCGAACTTTTATTTTGCCTGTATGCATTGAGTCGTATTTATTATGCTAATTTCAGATTAATTATGGCTTTTATATTTTCTTTGATTTCCTAATTACAATAGATTCAATGATTTGATTTTTATTTAAAATGCACTAATTGTGTTAATTTTATACATTCTTCTAGTGTTTTGAAACAAATTATATTTAAAATAAAAGTTGTTGTATGTGAAAAAAATACACTATGTTCAATAACGAATTGCAAAAATGATTTGTTTTTTGAATTTATGTGAAAATGATGGGGAAAGGTAGAAACACCCCGAACTAAAGTTGTTGAAAAGACAAAAACTCTCAAGTTGAACAAAAAAATTGTAAAAAATAAAACTTGAATTGCATGAGGCGGAACATGATGCGGAACATGAGGTGAGTAATCTAAGGAGGGGATAAACAACTTCCTTGACCTCCCCCTTTTATTTTCTTGCATTTAGACCCAATTTAGACTTAAAATCCAACATTAGTTTTTTTCTGCAAAAAAAAAATTTTTCCAGAAAATTGGCACTTCAAATTGGCACTTTTCTAAATATTGGCTCATATATATATATATATATATATTTAAAAAAATATAGGGTGGTTATAAATTAACGTGAGGTGTTTGGAGCCATCAAGCGCGCGAAGTACTGGGCGAAACATTGTCAAATTTCATAGGTGCACGTATTAGACCATGAGATTTCGTTTTCTGAAATAAAAAAAAGTTAGGGGGCCACTTGGGCCTAGAGGCGGAGTACTCTCCTCGTAAGGAAATAGTCGCGGGTTTGAATCTCGCCTTGCCAATGGATGTTACTTCAACCTTTCTGTGGCATAAATGGATGGTGTTATGCAAAAACGACTCAACCCACAAAAACCTGATTTTGAGATAATGAGCTTTAAAGTCAACAAACTCTGGCAAATCAGGAGCTCTATATCAATATACCAATGATATGTTACCATGAACGCAATATTTAAACTTATTTTCTCATGTGTTTTTCAATAAAAAATTTCAAGTGTTTCTGTGTAAAAAGATAAAAATGTTGGATGAATGCTTTTTGCTTTATAGGTTATTAAGGAATGGAGGGTTAAAAAAATAAGGTGACCCACATTATTAATGATGAATCATGTGTTTTATTGATAAAAAAAATGCTATACAAAAAATCAGTCTTTCAGAAATAATTAAAATTGTTTAAGAGCAAGAATCTGAGAGAGTGTCACGCCTGTGATTCATGACCTCTCAGATTTTTTCCAAAAAATTACCAAATGTTTATTATCTTATTGAAAGACCAAATCCAGAATGTTTTGCTCTAAAGTTGAGTTGTTTAGTTTTTATGGACCCCTAAAGTTGAAGGTGCGGCATCAAAAATTAAGCGGATTTTCAAGACATGGAAATTGCTGTGAGCCAAAACTCTTACCAGGAACTGTTTAACTCCAATTTTCTTTTTATATATGGAATATAGAAGGTTGAAACTTTACAAAATGAATGTTAAATTTGTGCTAAGTTGTTGCCGTAAGGTCAGTGAAGGCCCTCAAAACAGGGCATTTTTGACGTTTTTTAGCGTTTTTGAGGTCCAAAAACAGCTTGTACATTTCAGTTGGCACGGCAAAAGTAGTGTCGTTTGAAAGACCAGTGTAAGCACTTTAAAATAATGTATAAATAACCGAGGAAAGTTCAACGTGCTTTTAGTTGCGTAAGGCCGAAATATGAAAAATGTCATATTTTACCGATATTCAAACGGACATAACTTCCTCTGCCAACAACATATTGAAATATTTTTTTCGCCAATGTCCTACTCTATTCTTTGTCTTAACAGAACAGTTGAGTCCTTTGAGGCGAAATGTGAAAAATTTTGTTACAAAAAATTTATTTTTTTCTGTGCATTTTTTGTAAAAAAATTTTTCACATTTCGCCTCAAAGGACTCAACTGTTCTGTTAAGACAAAGAATAGAGCATGACATTGGCAAAAAAAATATTTCAATATGTTGTTGGCAGAGGAAGTTATGACCGTTTGAATATCGGTAAAATATGACATTTTTCCTATTTCGGCCTTACGCAACTAAAAGCACGTTGAACTTTCCTCGGTTATTTATACATTATTTTAAAGTGCTTACACTGGTCTTTCAAACGACACTATTTTTGCCGTGCCAACTGAAATGTACAAGCTGTTTTTGGACCTCAAAAACGCTAAAAAACGTCAAAAATGCCCTGTTTTGAGGGCCTTCACTGACCTTACGGCAACAACTTAGCACAAATTTAACATTCATTTTGTAAAGTTTCAACCTTCTATATTCCATATATAAAAAGAAAATTGGAGTTAAACAGTTCCTGGTAAGAGTTTTGGTTCACAGCAATTTCCATGTCTTGAAAATCCGCTTAATTTTTGATGCCGCACCTTCAACTTTAGGGATCCATAAAAACTAAACAACTCAACTTTAGAGCAAAACATTCTGGATTTGGTCTTTCAATAAGATAATAAACATTTGGTAATTTTTGGGAGAAAATCTGAGAGGTCATGAATCACCTCATAATGCTAGGCGTGACAGTTTCTCAGATTCTTGCTCTTAAAAGATATTAATCCTCATCTTCATCAATGTCAAAGTCCACATTTGAAACTCCAAAACCGTCAACATTATCTGAAAATTCCCCCTCTTGAGCAATTCTCAAGAAATTATAAAAATATTTTAAGTCTTGTGGTACTAGCTTCAAAATTTCTTTGAAGTCTTTGATCTTTTCTTTTGACAGTGGTTTACCCGTTGGAAATAAGGAATCCAACTGTATATCTTTAAACGACTTGTGTTGTCGACCTTTCTTCTTTTTTTCTATATCTATTATCTGCACGTTTCCTTCTGTTGTGTTAGTTTTCATGTAGAGCTTGAAGGGCTCACTTTTCAAAATTTTGATCTCATGGGTCTTCAGCCAACTCTCTTTATCTTTGTTTGAATCGATTTTTCTGTTTGTAGTATTTTCCAATAATTTGTGAATTGGAACCACTTCTTGCCTTTCTTTTGTTAACAACAAATTTATTTTTCCTCTTACACTCCTTCATAACATTAATGTACTCTACGTCTGTGTATAGGCGATGTTGGATTTTTAAAGAGCGCTCAACATCTCCAAACTCTGAATCGTTAGGCAGAAAGCTGTGTCCCGAAAGCAAGAATCTTAGTGATGGATTCAAGAGAAGGATGGTTATGCAATGTGTGCATCATTAATAGTGCTAGGTTGATACTGCGGTTTTGACCACCGCATGAATCAGACCATAGAATCAAGTGCTTGATAGGTGGATTGACATGTTCTATTATATATTTTCTTAGACAAGATTCCACCTCTTGGGTTCCTCTCCCAGCTTCATTTTTAAGCCAAACATTGAAGATACCCTTTCCTGTGCTACCAACGTGGATGCCAAGGTTGTAGAAATTTAATCGCCGTTTATAATACACAATACCAGTTGGCAGTTTAGGTAATGGATGGGTTTTTTTCAGATCAAATGTTAAAGTTTCCAGATCAAGGTTCTCTTTAGCAGATTCAAGATCTTTTTTCATTTGATCCCTCAAAGTCTCTGCTTTTTGAGTATGGTTGGAATGCACTTCTCTTGGAGAATCCGCCACCTCGCCTGTAAGGCCTTTAATTTGTGCGTTGAACTTATCACACTTCAAACAGGTGTCCTTTTTAGGTTTCTGGAAACGTAAATTGAAATTGGCATAGAAATGTTTTTTGTAGGTAGAAAAACTTACTGGAAGCTCATTCTCTTACTGGAATAGTTCACTTAAACGAATCGTTTTGCCCAGCCCTAGTGGGTATGTGGGTTGATACAGTTGGTTGAGTGTTTGTTGCAAAATAGTTTACAAACATCAAACTGTTGGATGAGTGTTTTGCAGCTTCACTCAGTGGTTGAATGTTCTTTACTAAATGGTATATTGAAGATTCAATGAATGTGGGTTAAAATGTTATCTGTATTAATCCTTGAAACGCTGATAGGGCTTAAATCATTTTTGCTTAATGTAGAAAGCAACATATTTTACCATCAGAGTTGGATAACTCATTTTTTTTATGTTTTGTGGGTTAACTCCTTTTTAAATAATACCATCCAAATCTGTTTTATATTTGTCAGGAGGCAAAGAGCATAGCACGCAGTCCTCATGTATGTTAAAGCTGATGGCTTCTGGAAAACAAGAAAAAAAAAGTTTAAAAAATCGCTACCAGGGGGGAATTTGGAGCTGTAAAAGGGTATTACTAGTAATATCGCAAATTAAATTTCAAAAAAATGCTGTACAAATCAATTTCGCTAAGAAAAGGTGAACTTTATTTGCAAATAACATTTAATATGATCGCCGTAGAATTTCCTTATTAAAAATAAAGTCACCACGAAGAAAATAGCGGTTCAGTTAACCAAATAGAATGCAATAATTTGCATAAACGAGCTGCATTTAGCGATCATTTTAGCGAGCTGCATTAGCGAACTGAAAGAATTCTCATCATTCTGAGCCCAGAGAGTTGCCTTTAGATGGCTCTTACCTAGCAGGACCGTGCTTTGTTAGTGAAGCTGTATTACCAGCGAAATGAAAATGCTAATGCTGTGCACTGAAAAGTCTTGTGTATCAAATACATGTTTGATATTATAACTTAAAAAGTCAAAAAAATCAATTCTGATATGTCACGAGCTGCTGTGGAAAATGTTGGGCATCGTATGCAGTTCTTGCAACTTCACAATGGTGATCATATTGAACCACATTTGTGATAAAAAAGCCATTTTTGCAAATAAAACTGTTACATAATTTGTCAGTAGCATTTGATTCTTCGACAATCAGGGTAATACACTTTTGCAGTGCCAAAATTGCCCCTGGTGGCAATTTTTTAAACTATTTTTTTTATTTCAGAAATTAAAATCCCCTGGTCTAGTATGAAGGGCTAGGGAGAGAAAAAATGAAAATGACCAAAAAGCGTTTTCGAGAAAAACGAAGAACAAAGTTTGATTTCTCGTAGCTCCTTATGTAGTTTTTCGAGTTTTCATGCACATTTCAGTCGCTTCTCATCTTTTTCCCCCTTGTTGTTCTACCAGATGATACTAGTCCTTCATAGCTCCTAGATAGCGCTAATATCTCAAAATTGACTTTCATCTTTTTTCCCCCTGTCCCTTCATATGTATGCCCATGAAATTTGGCAATGTTTCCCCCAGTACTTCACGCGCTAGAGGGCTCCAAACACCTCACGTTAATTTCTAACCACCCTGTACACACACACACACACACACACACACACATATATATATATATATATATATATATATAATATATATATATATTATATATATATATAATATATATATATATATATATATTAAAAGTATAGAACTTTGCGAAAATTTGTTGAAAAAACTGAAGAAATTTTCAAAAGATCCTGGGTCCTTCGTCTGGGTGACTCCCCTAGGTAAGAAACGTTTGCTACCAGTTTCAAAGAGCTGCCACGGGCGCCTTTTGACCTGTGTGGTGATGTTTGTGACTCTTTTTCTATATTGGTTTTTAACTTCTTTGTTAATATTAATGTGTATAATACATTATATAATATACACTGAAGTGACAAAAGTCATGGGATACCTCTTAATATCGTGTCGGCCCTCCTTTTGCCCGGCGAAGTGCAACAACTCGACGTGGCATGGACTCAACAAGTCGTTGGAAGTCTTCTGCAGGAATATTGAGCCATGCTGTCTCGATAGACGTCCATAATTGTGAAAGCGTTGATGGGGCAGGATTTTGGGCACGAACAGACCTCTCGATGGTGTCCCATAAATGCTCAATGGGATTCATGTCGGGCGATCTAGGTGGCCAAATCATTCGTTGGAATTGTCCAGAATTTTCTTCAAACCAATTGCGAACAGTTGTGGCCCGGTGACATGGCGCATTGTCATCCATAAAAATCCCATCGTTGTTTGGGTACATGAAGTCCATGAATGGCTGCAAGTGATCTCCAAGTAGCTGCACATAAGCATTTCCAGTCAATGTTCGGTCCAGTCGCACTAGAGGACCAAGTCCATGCCATGAAAAAACAGCCCACACCATTACGGAGCCACCACCAGCTTGAACAGTGCCTTGCTGACAGTTTGGGTCCATGGCTTCGTGGGGTCTGCGCCACACTCGAACCCTACCATCGGCTCTTACCAGCTGAAATCGTGACTCATCGGACCAGGCCACGGTTTTCCATTTCATCTAGGGACCAACCGATATGCTCACGTGCCCACGAGAGTCGCTGCAAGCGATGTCGTTCTGTCAGTAAAGGCACTCGAGTCGGTCTTCTGCTGGAATAGCCCAAGAAATCCAAATTTCTCCGCACAGTTCTAGCAGACACGTCCATTGTACGTCCCACATTGATTTCTACGGTGATTTGACGCAGTGTTGCTTGTCTGTTAGAATTTACGACTCTTTGCAGACGTCGCCGGTC
Source organism: Uloborus plumipes (assembly GCA_038373865.1). Taxonomy (NCBI): domain Eukaryota; kingdom Metazoa; phylum Arthropoda; class Arachnida; order Araneae; family Uloboridae; genus Uloborus; species Uloborus plumipes. The sequence goes on from JAXGGA010009415.1 coordinate 33,454, forward strand.
TCGATCTTTAAGTGCAGGCGGTCGACCACTGCGCTGTCCATGGTGGGATGTTATGCCTGAAATTTCATACTCTCGGCACACTCTTGACACAGTGGATCTGGGAATGTTGAATTCTCTAACGATTTCCGAAATGGCATGACCCATGCGTCTAGCTCCAACTAACATTCCGCGTTCAAAGTCTGTTAATTCACGTCGTGCGGTCATCATCACGTTAAACACCTCTTCACATGAATAACTTGAACAGAAATGAAAGCTCTGTAAAAGCACTGCGCATTTATACCTGTTCTATGCGATGCTACTGCCATCTGAAAATTTGCATATTGCTATCCCATGACTTTTGTCACTTCAGTGTATAATACGTGAGACCACGTATTATATATTTTATATATATATATATATATATATATATATATATATATATATATATATATATCGCTGTATAATCTATCTTAATTTGCCTTCGGTATAACGCACATCTCTATCGTCTTATCTCTAACCAATTACGGTGAGAAAATTCAGCGGCCACTATTTCCAGTCTTTTTCTGAATGTAACATATGTTTCTAAATTTTTAACATGAAATTTCATTATTATTTACGACAAATTGTATGGAGTCTTAGTGTTCAATGCAACTTTGGCAGGAATAGGAAATAACTTAATGTATTGGTTGTAACAATAGCTTCTAGTGTATAAAAAATGTTTGTGATCCTATTTAGATTTTAAAATATTTTTTCGCAAGGCAAAAAATTCCGGAGAATATATCATCTATAACTAAAATGAAAAGAGAGAATATTTGTGTAACGTTCGTTTCTGTTTTATTTTTGGCTGCTAATTTTTTAAAAATGTAAGTGCATCAAAGATTTTTGCATTTTAATTTCGCTTTTGATTGCCATTTTCATTAATCACTTTTGTACAAGGTTTATATAACATTATTTGTTTACACACAGGTGCTAAATGCCAAAGAATTTGTCAAAATGTAACGTAAGTTACCATAGAATGTCCCCTTAAGGTGAGTCTCAAACCCGTATAAGAAAGTAATTATTTTCAGCGATGGTTTGTGGTTCGTGAATAAACTAACTTTGTTCATCAATGACTTTTTATTTCATTAACAAATTGATGAATTTTTCGCGAAGAGATCACAAATTCCGTCGGTAGCTTTTGGTTAGTCAAAGCTTGAAGTTATGCAGCTCCAAAAAGCGAAAATTGCTCAAAACAGTCATCAATCTTTAATACTACATAGTGTGTAATTATCCTTTAGGCTTCCAAACGAGCTGACCTCTGCAAGCACTATAAATAAAATCTACGAACAGCGTGCAAGGCAGAGAGCAAAATGTTCCTTAAAAACGAGTCGTTGACTTAAGGCGAGCAACATGTAAATTAGTAATAGAGCTCGTATTAAAATGACATGTTGAAATGGAATTAGTTTGACCTTGCCAATAGAGATAGAAAAGCTAAATTTTGAATTGGTGGTTCAGAGTATTCCTCTCACGTATCGCTAATAGTAGAACGACGGATATTTTTGTCGTTTCTTGATTACTTGCATTCATTTGTAAATGCTTCAAGAATTTTAATACACACATTTTCTAGGTTGACCACAGATGCGTTAATCTAGGTAGACCGCAACTTCTCAAAGTTGTACGGCCTTTTTGCATTTCTGGATTAGTATTACCATTCACACTGATCAGTTGTAGGGGTGCTCTCATGAACTTTTCAGTACCGGAGAGTTTGACTTTATCGGATAGCGGACTGCAATTCTTTAAGAAGACTATGCGTGATTCACAAAGTAGGGAACAATTTTCATTCTCAAACAGCAAAAATAGTTTGGATGGAACTTTTTAGCTTCATTTATTCTTGATTTTTTCACACTCCTCCGAAAAACTCACACTCCGATTAAGAACAATTTAAAACAATGTTATGTTCGAAATTTCATTATCATTGATGTCCTCAGCGGCTATGTTTTATGTAATGTCTGGCGTTTTTGAAGCATTAGAATCTTATCTTGTGGGATAAAAATGGTCGTTACTTGTTTCAATGAACTTTAAGTGATTATTTATATAACAAACTATTTTTTTAAATGATACTTAACGAAAGAGCAAAAGTCATTTTAGCTTAACGTGTAAACAGAAGCACCCGCGGTGTTTTAGGAATAAAAGTTAATGTGTACATCAATTCTGATCAATTCTATGTCATTTGAATGAATAGTAACTTTCATAGTAAACTTTTAAGTACAAACTTTTATTTTGCTGATGTGCATACAGCTGTGGTATCTTTAAATGCCACAGAAAGAAATACTGTGGTGCAATTATTGTATAAATTATACACTCTCTTAAGTTCAGATTCTTCATTAGCATGAGTCTCGTGTAAATAGCATGGTTTTTTCTGTCCATACTAATGACAAACGATTCATGAAAACTCTTTTTTTAAAGGGAAAATGTATTTATTATGTAAAACATACAGCATACCGTGAAATGGGTTGTATAGGAACAGCGGGGTCAATCGGAATAAAACTTCCCGACCGTACAAAGAAATTCTTCATAACTAGGGGAGACTGGGTACGGTTGTGACAATTTTCATTTGCTCCCCCATAGATCCCTTAGCAATGCCTGTGAACTGGTTTACAGTTGTTTTTATGTTAAAGTGTTTATTTGCCTGCTTATAAACACTAAAATTTTCTCCCTAAGTACAATAGTTAACTCATAGGATCAAATTAAACAAAAAAGGAAATAATGTCACAACCGACCCCACCCCAGGGGCGGTTGTGACAGTGCTTGGGGTCGGTTGTGACAAGTTCAAAAATACAGCAGAACAGTCTAGATCACTTTTAATTTCAAGTGATATTAAACGTAATTCAACATAACCTTCATCTGGGAAAGTTTAACATTTAACAATGTGTCTCGTTCAGTTGAAATAGCCTTATACCAAGTCATACAAAAATATCAGGTTTTTGGAATTTCGTAACGTCTGTTTTGGCAACATTATGCACATCCTGTGGGTCATAACCGTGTCTGTTCATAACAATTCTCAAGTATCAAAGAAAGATTCCACATTTATTTGTTTTATTGAAGCTTGTTACTCTTGAAAGGCTAGTTGCATGAGCTACACGAACAGACGTGAAACATTTCTATTCATAAATGAACGGAACCATTTTTCAGTAGCCATTTTACTCTCATATCTGCTTTCAGCGTATATGTAAGCTCAAAAGCACTTTATTATGAGCAATATAACCTATGCACACGTTGTTTACATTGTGACAGCGCCGGCCGGCTCCATCGCGTTTACGAATGAATGTTTCGTAGCAAAGACTTACGATTAACGTTGCATTTCCAAAGCTGTCAGAAAGAAAAAGAAGTTTCACTTCTTTATAAGCTTCTTTATATTTCATTAGGTCACACTGCCCTATTTCTATTGTGATGATTGTATTATGTATATTCGGAATGGCAACAGGGATATAAAAATATGTAAGATGGAGTTGAACTAGAATGAATGTATGTGCTAAATAAAATGTCTGTTTTTATAAATATTGGTATAATTCACTGTGCATACATTACAAAAATGGCGACGAGGATTTAAAAAAAAAAAAAAGTGAGAGAAATTATTCAGTTACATCTCATCATTGGTAAGAGATTTCTTTTTATTGAATTTTCTCATTACAAGTAAAAATGGCGTCGGAAAGAAACAACAGCAGCCTTGATATTACGGCTTCTCATGAAATTGTTAAAATTTCCCGTTCGCATACAGGTAGATTGCCTTCTTATGATGATAAAGATAATTTTGAAGAATATTTGCTTCAAGTTGAGTTCTATTTTGAAGCAAATAGAGTTACTGATGAAAATGATAAAAGAGCAACTTTATTAACTTGTATAGGAAAAAAAGTATTTTCCATTTTGAGAAATCTTGTTCAGCCAAAAAGTTTGAAAGATATTCCTTATTGTGATATTTTAGAGGAATTGAAGAAACATTTTTCACCTTAAACTTCCGTAATTATGGAAAGTTTTCGTTTTCACAAAATGAAACAAATGGGGGAAGATATTTCTTCTTTCATTATTAAAATTAAAGAACAGGCCAGTAAATGTAATTTTGGCGTGTTTTTAAACGAAGCAATTCGTGATAAATTTGTCTGTGGCTTATCGGATCAACAAATTCAAAACCGCTTGTTGAGTGAGAAAGAACTTGATTTTTCAAAAGCGTGCGAAATTGCAATTGCCATGGAAACTGCTATTAAAGAAAGTAAATCAATGAAACTTGGCGATGAAGGTAGCGTTCTAAAAATCGCCAACACAAAAAAATCTCATGATAACAAAGCACCATTTCAAAAATTTAAGAAAAATAATACATGACGAAACGAAACAACTTCAGAAAGTTTTCGTAAACCAAGTAATAATTTGCAAAAGTGTAAACATTGTGGAAAAATTCATAAAGGTGAGTGTATTTATAAAAATGCAATTTGTAGAAAATGCAAACGTAAAGGTCACATATCCCTATATGTAGAGCTACAACGGAAAATTTTATTGATGAAAGTCGTGCTGAAGACTTTGAAAATTCTGTCTACGATTTGAATATCAATACTGTTACAAATTATGGATTAGAGGTACCAAAACCATACGTTGTGAAAGTTAGTATTGCTGGAAAGGATCTAGAAATGCAAATTGACTCTGGTAGTGCTTACACAATTATATCAAACAATATTTTTCGGAATTTGAACTTAAAGAGATTAGTGTCTGTGGAAATTCCTAGACTAAAATCTTATTCCGAAGATTTATTGCCAATTATAGGTAATTTTTTAGTCCCCATCAGATTTAAAAATAAAATTTTTTCTTTACCTTTAGTTGTGAAGAAGGTATACATCCTATCAAAGACAAATGTCATGATATTTCTAATACGCCAATTCCTAGAAACGTGACTGAATTAAAAAGTTATTTAGGTTTACTAGGATATTATCAACATTTCATTCCAAATCTTTCAGCTAAGCTGAAACCTCTTTACAGCTTGCTAGAAAAGAATGTTAAGTGGAATTTCGATTCAAAATGTAAAAAGGCTTTTGAGAAAAGCAAGACATTCTTAAATTACTACAACGTGTTAGTTCATTTTGATGGGTCAAAACCTATTGTGCTGCAGTGTGATGCTTCTGATTACGGACTTGGTGCTGTTCTATGCCATGAACTTTCTCCAGGTTTGTTGAGACCAATATTTTTCGCATCAAAAACACTATCGAAAGCAGAACAAAATTACGGTCAAGTACATAAAGAAGCTTTAGCTATAATTTTTGGTATAAAGCGTTTCAATAAGTACCTTCAAGGTCAGAAGTTTGTTATAGAAACCGATTCGAAACCTTTACTTACATTACTGGGTCATAATAAACCAGTTCCAGAAATGGCAAATGTTAGAATGCAAAGATGGTCCATAATTTTATCAAATTATGACTATACAATGAAACACAAGAAAGGAACCGATCTTCGTTTAGCTGATGCACTTTCTAGACTTCCTTCAGCTGAAGATGAACCGGTAGATAAATTTCCAGAAAATTTTGTTTGTTATTTCTCAGAATTTAAGAATTTTACTAGTAAAGATATTGAAAAGGCAAGTGCCACAGACGGACAGATTAGCCAAGTTATTAACTACACGAAATTTGGATGGCCTCAAAATTTCTCTGAAGATTTACATCAATTTTACAAAGTCAAGAACGAACTAAGCATTGAAAATAGTTGTCTTTTGAGAGCCAACAGATTAGTAATTCCAAAAAGCTTGCAAGTTAAAGTGCTTGAACTGTTACACGTAGAGCATCCTGGTATAGTTCGGATGAAGAACCTTGCTCGAGGATACTTTAGGTTTCCTAATATAGATAAAGAAATTGAAAATTACGTCAATAAATGTGCTCCTTGCCAGATGACAAGACCAAATGTAGCCAGAGTTCCATCAAATAATTGGCCTTTAACTGGCAAACCTTTTGAACGTATACACATTGATTACGCAGAATTTGAAAACCATAACCTTCTAATTGTAAAAGATTCATATTCTAAATGGATTGAAGTTGCTGTAGTCAACAGTACGGATTCAAAGTCTACTATCACGAAGTTAAGATCAATATTTTCATGTTTTGGTTTACCAAGTGAAATGGTTTCAGATAACGCAGGTCAGTTTAAGTCGGAAGAATTCATTAATTTTTGTAAGTCGAATGAAATAAACTTTCGAAATTCTCCGCCTTACCATCCTAATTCTAACGGAGCAGCAGAAAAGAGTGTTAATATTGTTAAAAATATGTTGAAGAGGCAAAAGTTTTCAAACCAAAGATATGACAGCTTTCAGCATAGAATTGCTTGTGCTTTATTTGCTTACAGAAACACGCCGTGTTCCGTCACTTTGAAAACTCCTGCTGAATTACTATTTAAATTTACTCCTCAAACAAAAATCACAAAACTACGTTTTGATCATTTGACTTGCGAAAGAAATTACCGAGAATATCAGCAATCGCGTACTAATTTGCATTCGGCTGCACGAAATTTCAACGTGAATGACAAAGTTTGGGTAAGATCAGTCAGAAATAATGACATTAAATGGTTTCCTGGGAAAATTACCAAAAATATTAGCGCAAATACGTATTTAGCAAATGTGAATAAGCAGATACGATTTGTACATGCCGATCATCTACGAAAAAATGTAACTGAGAATTCAGAAGCAAAAGAAACCCTAAGAGATAATCCATTAACTGTGATTCCTACCTATACAGAGCCAATTAATTTAAAACCTACTGTTATTGAGAAAGATATATCCGCAACTCCAAAATTGGATTCTGTACCAAAAGATAAAGAAACCAAGCCTAAATCTCCAGAAACTAAAACAGAAAAGTTAGATGTTTGTACAAATGCATCTACGCCAAACCAGCCAATTGTTAAAACACCTAGGCCAAAAAGGCAAGTTAAGCAGCCAAATAGACTAACTTACAACTGAACTTATTGACTTTTCGGCTATAAAACTATTTAACTTCTGGGTTGAACTTTAAAATTTAAGGGGGAGAGTGTGATGATTGTATTATGTATATTCGGAATGGCAACAGGGATATAAAAATATGTAAGATGGAGTTGAACTAGAATGAATGTATGTGCTAAATAAAATGTCTGTTTTTATAAATATTGGTATAATTCACTGTGCATACATTACAATGCACACGTTGTTTACATTGTGACAGCACCGGCCGGCTCCATCGCGTTTACGAATGAATGTTTCGTAGCAAAGACTTACGATTAACGTTGCATTTCCAAAGCTGTCAGAAAGAAAAAGAAGTTTCACTTCTTTATAAGCTTCTTTATATTTCATTAGGTCACACTGCCCTATTTCTGTCTTCTCCAAGCGTATTATGGGCATCAAATATGATAAAAACATGTTTTACTCGTGTCACAACCGTCCCCACGCAATTTGTCACAACCGACCCCAACCCACTACTTTTGAAAACAGAAATCGCCATGGCAATACAAAATAGCCTATATAAAAAGTAATCACTGCTATTTCACTATTAAGGTTCACTACTAACGGGGAGAAAACTTTCATTTCTCTATCTGTACCCATTCAACAGGAATTACTAAAAGACATCGAACAAAAAAAACTTACTTTTGACTTTTAAAAAGTAACCAACCCCTCTGCTAGCGTTAATGTCGCTCGATGGCTGCCGCAATGCTTTGACACACATTCAGACAAACATGCTGATACTCTCTCTCTCTTTGCTTCAACCAGGTATTAATTATGGTTTAGCTAATATGATGACTGTCACAACCGCCCCGCGTCACAACCGTCCCGCGTCACAACCGTCCCCAGTCTCCCCTATACTATTGGGTATTTTTCGCCATTAATTTTTTTTAGAAAGGTAAAATCTTAGGAAGTAGGAAAAAATTACTTTTGTCAATCTGGCAACGCTACTGGCGTATAAGGAGGGCTGCACGTGGAGTGCTAGAAAAAATGACGTTTTCATAGACTGCAAAATTTCATATGTAAGTACAAACGTTCTTATATTTCAAACCTAAGAGTGGTATGTTTCAATTATGCATGTATCTGGACAACAGAATACCACATTAGAATTTACATTTTTTGAAAATTTTGTCGTAAAAATGAAGAATTCTGAAAAATGCCACAGAAAAAAAAATTGCGGGGTGTATCGGAACACTTGGTTCTGTTGTTCCAATTCAAACTTATTTAAAGGAAAGTGTTTGAAAAATCAAGATTCTAATCCCAATTCTTCTATTCAAGACAAGAACAAGGATTTATTACTGTTTATCTCTTCTCGTAAGCAATTAGATCTCAGAATGATAGAAAGTTGCAGATTTAAAAATATTTTTGCTCCAGGAGACTTCTTTTTACCTAAAATACATAGGGGAAACAGACTTTATGTAGCAAAAGTCCATCACACACACAGTGATGAATAAGTGGGAAAATCGTACAGGACAATCCCCAAAACCCAGATATTTCAAGAAACTAAAGAAGAGGCAGCGTTCATCCCAGAAGATGTTATGAAAAAACTTAAGCCAAGCCACAACTGTTAGTTTTAAGGACAAGTACATATTTGTGGACGATATGAGTGACTTCAATTTATGTTACAGCTTTGTATTTTAATACAAAAACGTTTCTTGAAATTAATTTTAACTTTTCCTAAGTTCAAAATCATTTTAAATTTGACAAATCATAAACGTTTACTGGTACAAAATAAACCTTTTACTTGACAGTAACTATCTGTTCTTATTCTCCCCATCAATATTACTCATGTTTGTGAGACCTATTACAGGTTGAATTGAAAAAAAAAAAATTATAACATGTGTTCTCGATTGACCCCTATCAGCGGGGTGATTCGGAACACCCCTAAATTCCTATATATAAAAATATAACTGCTCAAAATGTTTTGTCTTTGCTTTGAATATCAAAAGTAAAGCAAGACCGAAGTTTTTACCCAAAAAATCAAATTAAAAAGAAATCTTTTAACTTTTTTTTTTTACAGTTAAAGCTGAAAAGTTCCGATTCACCCCATTTTACGGTACTGTATTAGCAGAGGCTTTCTTTTTTTTTTTTTTCAAAAAATAAATAAATAAATAAAGAAAGAAAGAAAGAAAGAAATTAAAAAAAATCCTAACACTAATACTTTTCAAATTTTGTTCATTGAAAAAATCTGCTATTTTTGAATTTTATTAAATTAACAACATTTGTTGGACATGTGTTATAGGCAGGAATTTTTAATAAATTAGTGCTTAACATCAAAATAACTAAATAATTAAGGTAAAACATAGGATGCGAAAGGGAAACATAGTCCCAAGAGGAAACTTGAACATTGAAAAACATCAGTTAGGTAAATAGTGGCATTCCTTCGTCGCTGTGTTCTCATTGAGACTGTTGTTTGAGTGCCGAAGAAAGCGCTGCAGTGGCACAAAGAAGTTTTTATTACCACTCAAACACTAAACATTTAAATAGTGCACTATATTTTGGGGCAACACCGTGGAGACTAATATATGCTTGCTTGCAAATGATATGTATCAATTGTATCACTCTACAAAGCGATTTGGAACGAATCTCTCTCAATTAGATCAAAAACCGCTCCGAAAAAGCCGTTTTACTTTGAAACCAGCTCAGTTTATGCTTTTACCATATCGATCGGCACAGTAAAAACGTACGGGTAACGGTAACAACATCTAATATATAAAATTCTCGTGTCACAGTTTTCGTTGCCATACTCCTCCGAAACGGCTTGACCGATTTTGATGAAATTTTTTTGTGCTTATCCAGTATCTATGAGAATCGGTCAACATCTATTTTTCATCCCCCTAAATGTTAGGGGTAGTCCACTCCTAAATTTTTTTTGTTCGCACATAACATCTGATCTACTGAACTAAAACAATATGTGTTATCGTAAATCCTTACTTCAATAAGCGACCCGATGGTCAAGTGGTTAGGCGCGTCAGGTTGAAGTTCCTGATGGAATGAGATCGAATCCAGGTCCGCAAGGGTTTTTTCGAACAGCTGCATAGTTTTTTTTTTTTTTTTTTTGAATGATTTTAATGATTGTAATGTCATTATGCAGGTACATCCCCTCATGGGGATCTACCCCATATTTTTTTATAGTACAAAATGACAGTTTTGGTCGGATCTTTGTTAAAATTGGCAATGGGGTCCTTCGATGCTGTAGAATTTTCTTATGGACGTTTGTGCCATTTTTGGGGGCTTTGAATCGATTGTGGCAATAAATGGTTTTTGATTTGCGGCACTTATATTATTTTTTCAAAAATTATATACACTATCAATTATATTATGTTAATTTTTGTACCTTTATAAAATTCTGTATTTTATATCTTGCATTTACGTCAAATTCAAGGTAAAATTAAAAGTCAAAAATTCTGAAGAAGATAAATATATGTTAAAAATTAAAGTAACTATTTTTGTGATTTTCATATTGGTTGTGACCAAAAAACATCATTACAAACAAATAAAATGTATCAAACACCATGAGTGTTGAGTTATTAGGCAAAATCTGCTGTATAAAGTTTTTTTTCACTGCTAGAGGGGGGGGGGGGTATGAACGACCATTAAAGTGACACAAATTTTTAAAAAATAAAGGTGGGATCTCCAATTATCTTGCTTCGTAATTTGAACTGTGCAACGGTACGCGATTAGTCATTCAAAAATTAATGAAAAACGTGATCGAAGCCAGGGTTTTAACTGGCAAGTTCAGAGGTGAAAATATACTCATACCACGGATTCCTATTATACCTACAGATGTGCCAATTCAATTCAAACGTATTCAGTTTCCGATTAGATTGGCATTTGCAATGACTATCAACAAATCCCAAGGTCAAACGATGTCTGTTTGTGGCTTAGATTTGAGAACACCATGTTTTTCACACGGACAATTATACGTGGCATGCTCTCGAGTGGGTAAACCATCCAGTTTGTTTGTGTTAGCTAAAGATGGACTAACAAAAAATATTGTTCACGCTATAGCATTAAGAGATTGATATTGTTTAATAGTGTTACTGTCGTAATTGTTTAATTAATGATATATAATTTTAAGGAATAAATTATAATAACTTAAAAATAATGTTTGCCTTTTGTTATTTTTATATTCCCGCATCGTTCACAGCGCTCCATGCTTATTTCACGCATATACCACATTCTTACATACATACAATATACACATTCTACCATACATACATACTTACTTACAATAAGTAAGCTATTTTTTGTCAACACTAGAAATTACTAGGAAATTATTTATATGGCAAAACAACGTTTGCCGGGTCAACTAGTTATTATATAAATTGCTTAACTAACTCGCATTTTTGGTTGAATGGGCTAGCACATGGCAGGAAAGTGAGAAAATATATGTATTTAATTGGAATTGAAGAACAAATAAAAAATAATACAGTTGGTCGATTAACTTCACTACTAATTATTTTTAATCCGTAAACAAAACAATGCCGCTCATTTGAAAGAAAAGAAAAATGAAGTCTTACACCAAATGTCTTCCAAACGAAAAAATGACGCGGAAAGCAACATAAGAAATTTAATCGAGGACGTGGCTCAAACCAAATCAACATAGATAAGCACAAAGAAGATAGTATATGGGCATAAACGAGCAGTCAAGAAATGAGAGTAACTTTTCCGAGATAACAATATAGGATAAAAGAAAGTTATTGCAGTAAAGTGACCTACTATTTCTTTACCTTTTCTCTTTCAAAAAGAGTTTCATTAGACATGGTGATGGATTAAAAAATCAATCCAGTCCGTTCGACTGCATATTTATTTAATGTAATACGAAGAGAAATTCTAATGTTATTATAATTTAATTCTTTATATTAAATTTTGACACTTCACAAAATTTATTTTTCTGTTACATGATTTTTTTTCTTTTGTGGCACCTATGCATTTTCTTTCCCACAAGCATCAAAATAACTTACATTTGTACATCGAATATAACCGCTGAAATTACAGTTGGTACCTTTTGAATAGTGGCACTCTTTCATTTAGTAGTTATCTGGCCAGTAAACGCGCCTTCTCTTCAACGGTTCTATGGATAATTCGCCACCCTGGTCAAATCGCCATCCAACTGAAAACAAAGAAGAAGGCGTGACTTCGCTGCAGGAGAGGTGAAACCACTGAACTAACTTAATCGTAGCTATTTTCTTGACGGCAGGGAAAATTTTAGGGATTAGCATGGAGTCGAAAAATTGTCGTCTCGTCTCTTTTCAAATGTTTAAATTTCCAGAGAGACACTACATGACGAGAGTATCTGGGTTTGATTTCAATGCTACAAAAAAGCTGAAACATTTTGTTTCGGAAGAGGGGGAAGGGTTTTTTGCAGGGTTGAATGTATAATAGTAGTGGCGTAGCGAGAACAAAATTAAGAGTGGGCGAAAAAATTGTGCGAGGCCCCTCCCCCCATTTTGAGATTAATTCTAGATTAAGTTATTCTACTATTCTGAGTACAAAACCAAACTTCTCACTTTTGTTGTTAATCATAAAAATTAAATATTATACATTTTAAAATATATTTAAGATGAAAACGTATAATGTGAAATAACTACTTTTAGGGGAGTTTGAAATGTTTGATTTATATAACTTTTTGGCACAATATTTTGATGATGCTATGGAATAAATTTATAAATTACTAGTTGACCCGGCAAACGTTGTTTTGCCATATAAATAATTTCCTAGTAATTTCTAGTGTTGACAAAAAATAGCTTACTTATTGTAAGTATGTATGTATGTATGGTAGAATGTGTATATTGTATGTATGTAAGAATGTGGTATATGCGTGAAATAAGCATGGAGCGCTGTGAACGATGCGGGAATATAAAAATAACAAAAGGCAAACATTATTTTTAAGTTATTATAATTTATTCCTTAAAATTATATATCATTAATTAAACAATTACGACAGTAACACTATTAAACAATATCAATCTCTTAATGCTATAGCGTGAACAATATTTTTTGTTAGTCCATCTTTAGCTAACACAAACAAACTGGATGGTTTACCCACTCGAGAGCATGCCACGTATAATTGTCCGTGTGAAAAACATGGTGTTCTCAAATCTAAGCCACAAACAGACATCGTTTGACCTTGGGATTTGTTGATAGTCATTGCAAATGCCAATCTAATCGGAAACTGAATACGTTTGAATTGAATTGGCACATCTGTAGGTATAATAGGAATCCGTGGTATGAGTATATTTTCACCTCTGAACTTGCCAGTTAAAACCCTGGCTTCGATCACGTTTTTCATTAATTTTTGAATGACTAATCGCGTACCGTTGCACAGTTCAAATTACGAAGCAAGATAATTGGAGATCCCACCTTTATTTTTTAAAAATTTGTGTCACTTTAATGGTCGTTCATACCCCCCCCCCCTCTAGCAGTGAAAAAAAACTTTATACAGCAGATTTTGCCTAATAACTCAACACTCATGGTGTTTGATACATTTTATTTGTTTGTAATGATGTTTTTTGGTCACAACCAATATGAAAATCACAAAAATAGTTACTTTAATTTTTAACATATATTTATCTTCTTCAGAATTTTTGACTTTTAATTTTACCTTGAATTTGACGTAAATGCAAGATATAAAATACAGAATTTTATAAAGGTACAAAAATTAACATAATATAATTGATAGTGTATATAATTTTTGAAAAAATAATATAAGTGCCGCAAATCAAAAACCATTTATTGCCACAATCGATTCAAAGCCCCCAAAAATGGCACAAACGTCCATAAGAAAATTCTACAGCATCGAAGGACCCCATTGCCAATTTTAACAAAGATCCGACCAAAACTGTCATTTTGTACTATAAAAAAATATGGGGTAGATCCCCATGAGGGGATGTACCTGCATAAGGACATTACAATCATTAAAATCATTCAAAAAAAAAAAAAAAAACATGCAGCTGTTCGAAAAAACCCTTGCGGACCTGGATTCGATCTCATTCCATCAGGAACTTCAACCTGACGCGCCTAACCACTTGACCATCGGGTCGCTCATTGAAGTAAGGATTTACGATAACACATATTGTTTTAGTTCAGTAGATCAGATGTTATGTGCGAACAAAAAAAATTTAGGAGTGGACTACCCCTAACATTTAGGGGGATGAAAAATAGATGTTGGCCGATTCTCATAGATACTGGATAAGCACAAAAAAATTTCATCAAAATCGGTCAAGCCGTTTCGGAGGAGTATGGCAACGAAAACTGTGACACGAGAATTTTATATATTAGATAAAACTGCAAAGAAATACTTTTTCATTCTAAATTTTATTCACATAACACTGCAAAAGATCGATTGCGATTTAAATATAATTTGCTATTTCACCTATTAGTGCAATTTTTTTTTCAGTTAATTTGTTTCAGGAAAAAAGACATAGACTTTAAATCAAGAAATTCAACTAATAGTTCAAAAATTTATCTTTACAAAATTACCATCAACAAATAAAAGGGCCTGAATAAAAGGGGAGCATTTTCAACAGTGTGTAAATGTTGTGCTTAGATGGCTCGGTTTAGAAATTTTGGGACAGTGGCCCCTTTACTTGTACAAGTTGAAAAAGTAACCGTTGAGTTTCAACCAGTGGTTTGATATCGAAGTCGAATTTGTGATAGCAATGCTAATTTAATATGATAAAAATAAATCATTATTATTTTTTTAATCCTTATAATTGCCATAAAAAATGAAAGCGCTTTGATGAAGACAGAAAATTACAAAAATAAAGTTAGAAATTTTTTCTTACTGACTTCCTGAATCACATTTTTGCAATATTTTGAAAAAGTTGTAATATCGCCAATTTTGCAATTAATTTTACTATTGTTGCTGATACTGGGTTTTAATCACATTTGTTTAATATGATTAAAAGTTAGCAAATTGAAATATGTAAAATAATCGTAAACGTGTCATACTGTAAAATATGAGTCAAAGTTGTTTCCATTATGAAACTTCACTTGTTTTTTTCCAAGTAAATGCTCCATAAAATAGACTTTCTAAAAGAAACTATCAACCCGTCTAAAATTTTAAATGATTGAATATTTTCCCTCTTCAAGCTCAGTGATAGGGGTAGATAATCCCTACCACTTTTCCCTTTCCACTGTGTAGGGAGATCACTGAAGCATGACGATACCTGACCTGTCAATCACAAGGTGGCGAATTCTCCTTGTGGCAAAACAGGAGAGACACGCTCTTCAACAACATTTGTGTGTGTGTGCCTCCACCCCTTGTGTCAAATATGTCTACAGAAAATATTTCAACCCTATTGAAAGAAAAAACCCTTCCAGAATTTGATTACTTGAAATTTCCCTGCCACACTCAGTCAGTGAGGGAGTTAACTAGTTACAGAGGCTGCTGCTAAAGTTTGCGGGCATGAAAACCGAGTTTGTTTTATTAAGACAACCTTAAAATCACGATCTTTAATGCAAAAATTTGACTCGAAGTCAGAATTCAAAGGGTGTAAGTAAGCAGAACCAAATTGGTTGGTTGATTGGGTAGGGTGTGGATGGGACTTGATTTAGTATTATTTTAGAATCTGTAAAAAATATGCTGAAATGTGCAATAAGCTGCGATATGTGATTTTTTCCAAAAAAAAAAGTATTTTTAGGGTTTTTGCGCAAATTCAAACGAACGGCAATGTACCCCAAGTTTTTTTAACCAATTTCTATAACTACTAGAGTAGTTTTTGTACTATTAAATATAAAAAAAAATATTTTTAAAAATGATAATATATTTTTTTTAAATTACAGATTTTTCTCTTTTTTTTTGAAATTTTAGACTTTTTGCGTGATTTCAAAAATAATTAATTATTTTTTAAATTATTTTTGCTGTTATTAGGAAGCCCATGCACAAGCTTTCCGCACTATTAGAAATAAGAAAAAAATATTTTTTTGAAAAAAAAAAAAAAACATCTCTAAAAATTACAGATTTTTCTCTTTTTTTCTAAACTTTAGAGCTCTTGTGCTTATACAAAAGTAATTAAATATTATTTTCATTATTTTTCCCGTTATTATAATGCCCATTCGCAAGTTTTCCGCACTATTAGAAATTAAAAAAATTATTTTTTACAAAAAATATTAATCGTTAAAAATTACAGAATTTTCTCTTTTTTTCTAAACTAGATCTCTTGCGCGATTACAAAAGTAATTAATTATTTTTTTATTATTTTTCCCGTTATTAGGATGCCCATGGGCAAGTTTTCCGTGCTATTAGAAATTGATCAGAAAAAAAAAAGCTTTTTTCGACCCAACCCTAGTGTGTGTGTGTGCCAAGGCAAAAACCTTATTCTGTAATTCTCAATTGTTGTGTGGGACATATTCTTATATGAAATACCTTTTTGCCATCAAAGTTTGAGCACCAAAAAAAGAGTTGTCAAAGTGAAAGGCAATTTTATTAACATAAACGCAATTTCGATACAAGAAAATGATAAACTGAAATGACAAAATGATCACTGATAAAATTCCAAAAATTTGGATTATTAATGGAATATCTTGGTGCCCAGTCAGTTCCAGATCAGTCCCCCTTTAACACGAGGACTGCTGTCGGACATGTGACGTCATTTCAAGCGCGAAAACCAGTTTCGGCGCCTGAAAAACCTGCCTGGCTCTGGCAGGCGTGTTTTGCCCGCCGTCGACACCTCAAAGTCTGAAAATTGAAGTCTGACGAACGGTGATTGGCTATTGATATCACATGTTATAACAACAACAACAAACTTTGCCAGTGCGTCCATCTTGTTTCGTGTTTGTAGTGTGTGTTGTCGCTAAGTATAATCCACCACTAATCAAAGCCAGTTTTGTGGCCAGAAACTTCGAATTTATTGCAGCCATGTTTAAACACAACAATTACAAAAAGTTAAAACACAACAAAACGAAATAACTACACAACACAAAGACGAAATGCAGACGACAAGAAAGCGAAAGTGGAAGCCTAAAGCGACCCGCCAATTGCCAACGGTTACGATTATGACACACATGCCGCCATGAGCGTAGCATCGGGGAGGGGGGGCGAGGGGGCACGTGCCCCCCCCCCGCCCCCCCAACTTGATGGACACTTGAAATTTAGAACCTGAACTTTGCAAAATCAAAACGAAAATCATAATCAGAGTATCATTTACAGTTTTTGTTTTTCATTTATTTTATTTAAGTATTAGAACTGCATGCTTGGGGGGGGGGGGATATAGGCCCACTGGTCAAAATTTTCAGTGTTTGGCACTTTATTTTTTTCAAAACGAGGACGAAAATCATCAGAAAGATTATTTTTGTTTTCGTTACCCAACTACCCCGACACAGGTCACAATAACTTCCTATCGGGGAACCCCTGGCACTGATCTAGGGAGGGACAGTTGCCCCTCCCTGCCCCCCTCTGGCTACGCCCATGGCCTCATATGAACCTTTTTCAGGTATAAATTTTGTAATTCTGTGTAACTGCTTATTATATTAAAAAATAAGTTTAACTAGGAAATACTTATTTCACAAAATCTGGCTTATTGTTATAGAGAGAAAAATACAGAGGGGAGAAAGGATAAAAGACGATCTCTTTATCTTAGGTACTGCAGAATGGATTTTAGCACAGAATAGATTTTTTATCTTACAAATCAAAAAATTCAATTTTTAAGAGCTTTTAAATGTCTAATACTGTCGTAAATCCTTCATCTAACTAATTTAATGCAAAAAAAGTAGTTAGACCTTCAATTGTAAACTCATTGCTGCTCATTTTTATTACTGAATGATTTTGTGCGTGGTCATTCCGCTGCGTGATTTGAAAATGTTTCGCGAAATAAAATAAGTCAAAACAAACTACTTTTATCTATCCATATTTCATAAGACTGGACATCTTACTAATTTGTATTTAAAGGTTCGTTTATTTTTGCGTTTCTCCGTGTATTTTTTTAACAAACATTTATCATATACATATGAAAACGTGGTGTGCTCAAAATAGTTTTTTAATAGATTGCTGTCTTATTTACGCGGGTGAAACGCACGGGGTACAGCAAAACTCTAATAAAGGGTTTTTGAATAACCCAAATTATACCCAAAAAT